>CM026397.1:801378-822380 GCA_014843695.1 Archivesica marissinica
GGAAGTCAGTGGTGTTGATGGAAGTCAGTGGTGTTGATGAAAGTCAATGGTGTTGATGAAAGTCAGTGGTGTTTGATGAAAGTCAGTGGTGTTTGATGAAAGTCAGTGGTGTTTGATGAAAGTCAGTGGTGTTTGATGAAAGTCAGTGGTGTTGATGGAAGTCAGTGGTATTGATGAAAGTCAGTCAGTGGTGTTGATGAAAGTCAATGGTGTTGATGAAAGCCAGTGGTGTTGATGAAAGTCAGTGGTATTGATGAAAGTCAGTCAGTGGTGTTGATGAAAGCCAGTGGTTTTGGTGAAAGTCAATGGTGTTGATGAAAGTCAGTGGTGTTGATGGAAGTCAGTGGTGTTGATGAAAGTCAGTGGTAAGTCAGTGGTGTTAAATGAATGTCAGTGGTAAGTCAGTGGTGTTAATGAAAGTCAATGGTGTTGATGAAAGTCAGTGGTAAGTCAGTGGTGTTAATGAAAGTCAGTCGTAAGTCAGTGGTGTTAATGAATCAGTGGTGTTGATGACAGTCACTGGTGTTGATGAAAGTCAGTGGTGTTGATGAAAGTCAGTGGTGTTGATGAAAGTCAGTGGTGTTAATGAGTCAGTGGTGTTGATGACAGTCAATGGTGTTAATGAGTCAGTGGTGTTGATGAAAGTCAGTGGTGTTAATGAGACAGTGGTGTTGATGAAAGTCAGTGGTGTTAATGAGTCAGTGGTGTTGATGACAGTCAGTGGTGTTAATGAGTCAGTGGTGTTGATGAAAGTCAATGGTGTTGATGAAAGCCAGTGGTGTTGATGGAAGTCAGTGGTGTTGATGGAAGTCAGTGGTGTTGATGGAAGTCAGTGGTGTTGATGAAAGTCAGTGATGTTGATGACAGTCAATGGTGTTGATGAAAGTCAGTGGTCTTTGATGAAAGTCAGTGGTGTTGATGACAGTCAATGGTGTTGATGAAAGTCAGTGATGTTGATGACAGTCAATGGTGTTGATGAAAGTCAGTGGTCTTTGATGAAAGTCAGTGGTGTTGATGACAGTCAATGGTGTTGATGAAAGTCAGTGGTGTTGATGACAGTCAATGGTGTTGATGAAAATCAGTGGTAAGTCAGTGGTGTTAATGAGTCAGTGTTGTTGATGAAAGCCAGTGGAGTTGATGAAAGTCAATGGTGTTGATGAAAGTCAGTGGTGTTGATGAAAGTCAGTGGTGTTTGATGAAAGTCAGTGGTGTTGATGGAAGTCAGTGGTGTTGATGAAAGCCAGTGGTATTGCTGAAAGTAGATGGTGTTGATGAAAGCCAATGGCGTTAATGGAAGTCAATGGTGTTAATGAAAGTCAGTGGTGTTGATGAAAGTCAATGGTGTTGATGACAGTCAATGGTGTTGATGACAGTCAATGGTGTTGATGAAAGTCAATGGTGTTGATGACAGTCAATGGTGTTGATGAAAGTCAATGGTGTTGATGACAGTCAATGGTGTTGAAGACAGTCAATGGTGTTGATGACAGTCAATGGTGTTGATGAAAGTCAGTTGTGTTGATGAAAGTCAGTGGTGTTGATGAAAGCCAGTGGTGTTGATGGAAGTCAATGGTGTTAATGAAAGTCAGTGGTGTTGATGGAAGTCAGTGGTGTTGATGACAGTCAATGGTGTTGATGAGAGTCAATGGTGTTGATGAAAGTCAATGGCATTGATGAAAGCCAGTGGTGTTGATGACAGTCAATGGTGTTGATGACAGTCAGTGGTGTTGATGGAAGTCAATGGCGTTGATGAAAGTCAGTGGTGTTGATGAAAGTCAGTCAGTGGTGTTGATGAAAGTCAGTTGTGTTGATGACAGTCAATGGTGTTGATGAAAGTCAGTCAGTGGTGTTGATGAAAGTCAGTGGTGTTGATGACAGTCAATGGTGTTGATGAAAGTCAGTGGTGTTGATGACAGTCAATGGTGTTGATGAAAGTCAGTGGTAAGTCAGTGGTGTTAATGAGTCAGTGTTGTTGATGAAAGCCAGTGGTGTTGATGAAAGTCAATGGTGTTGATGAAAGTCAGTGGTGTTGATGAAAGTCAGTTGTGTTTGATGAAAGTCAGTGGTGTTGATGGAAGTCAGTGGTATTGATGACAGTCAGTCAGTAGTGTTGATGAAAGTAGATGGTGTTGATGAAAGCCAGTGGCGTTGATGGAAGTCAATGGTGTTAATGAAAGTCAGTGGTGTTGATGGAAGTCAGTGGTGTTGATGGAAGTCAATGGTGTTGATGAAAGTCAATGGTGTTGATGACAGTCAATGGTGTTGATGAAAGTCAATGGTGTTGATGACAGTCAATGGTGTTGAAGACAGTTAATGGTGTTGATGACAGTCAATGGTGTTGATGAAAGTCAATGGTATTAATGAAAGTCAGTGGTGTTGATGGAAGTCAGTGGTGTTGATGGAAGTCAGTGGTGTTGATGAAAGTCAATGGTGTTGATGAAAGTCAGTGGTGTTTGATGAAAGTCAGTGGTGTTTGATGAAAGTCAGTGGTGTTTGATGAAAGTCAGTGGTGTTTGATGAAAGTCAGTGGTGTTGATGGAAGTCAGTGGTATTGATGAAAGTCAGTCAGTGGTGTTGATGAAAGTCAATGGTGTTGATGAAAGCCAGTGGTGTTGATGAAAGTCCGTGGTATTGATGAAAGTCAGTCAGTGGTGTTGATGAAAGCCAGTGGTTTTGGTGAAAGTCAATGGTGTTGATGAAAGTCAATGGTGTTGATGAAAGTCAGTGGTGTTGATGGAAGTCAGTGGTGTTGATGGAAGTCAGTGGTGTTGATGAAAGTCAGTGGTAAGTCAGTGGTGTTAAATGAATGTCAATGGTAAGTCAGTGGTGTTAATGAAAGTCAATGGTGTTGATGACAGTCAATGGTGTTGATGAAAGTCAATGGTGTTGATGACAGTCAATGGTGTTGAAGACAGTTAATGGTGTTGATGACAGTCAATGGTGTTGATGAAAGTCAATGGTATTAATGAAAGTCAGTGGTGTTGATGGAAGTCAGTGGTGTTGATGGAAGTCAGTGGTGTTGATGAAAGTCAATGGTGTTGATGAAAGTCAGTGGTGTTTGATGAAAGTCAGTTGTGTTGATGAAAGTCAGTGGTGTTGATGAAAGCCAGTGGTGTTGATGGAAGTCAATGGTGTTAATGAAAGTCAGTGGTGTTGATGACAGTCAATGGTGTTGATGAGAGTCAATGGTGTTGATGAAAGTCAATGGCATTGATGAAAGCCAGTGGTGTTGATGACAGTCAATGGTGTTGATGACAGTCAGTGGTGTTGATGGAAGTCAATGGCGTTGATGAAAGTCAGTGGTGTTGATGAAAGTCAGTCAGTGGTGTTGATGAAAGTCAGTTGTGTTGATGACAGTCAATGGTGTTGATGAAAGTCAGTCAGTGGTGTTGATGAAAGTCAGTGGTGTTGATGACAGTCAATGGTGTTGATGAAAGTCAGTGGTGTTGATGACAGTCAATGGTGTTGATGAAAGTCAGTGGTAAGTCAGTGGTGTTAATGAGTCAGTGTTGTTGATGAAAGCCAGTGGTGTTGATGAAAGTCAATGGTGTTGATGAAAGTCAGTGGTGTTGATGAAAGTCAGTTGTGTTTGATGAAAGTCAGTGGTGTTGATGGAAGTCAGTGGTATTGATGACAGTCAGTCAGTAGTGTTGATGAAAGTAGATGGTGTTGATGAAAGCCAGTGGCGTTGATGGAAGTCAATGGTGTTAATGAAAGTCAGTGGTGTTGATGGAAGTCAGTGGTGTTGATGGAAGTCAATGGTGTTGATGAAAGTCAATGGTGTTGATGACAGTCAATGGTGTTGATGAAAGTCAATGGTGTTGATGACAGTCAATGGTGTTGATGACAGTTAATGGTGTTGATGACAGTCAATGGTGTTGATGAAAGTCATGGTGTTGATGAAAGTCAGTGGTGTTGATGGAAGTCAGTGGTGTTGATGGAAGTCAGTGGTGTTGATGAAATCATGGTGTTGATGAAAGTCAGTGGTGTTTGATGAAAGTCAGTGGTGTTGATGAAAGTCAGTGGTGTTGATGAAAGTCAGTGGTGTTTGATGAAAGTCAGTGGTGTTGATGGAAGTCAGTGGTATTGATGAAAGTCAGTCAGTGGTGTTGATGAAAGTCAATGGTGTTGATGAAAGCCAGTGGTGTTGATGAAATTGTGGTTGGTGGTTTGAGAAAGTCAGTCAGTGGTGTTGATGAAGCCAGTGGTTTGTGAAAGTCAGGGTGTTGATGAAGTCAATGGTGTTGATGAAAGTCAGTGGTGTTGATGGAAGTCAGTGGTGTTGATGGAAGTCAGTGTGTGTGTGGTTTGGTCAGTGTGTTGATGAAAGTCAATGGTGTTGATGACAGTCAATGGTGTTGATGAAAGTCATGGTGTTGATGACAGTCAATGGTGTTGAGATGAGTTAAGTGGTGTTGATGACAGTCAGTGGTGTTGATGAAAGTCAATGGTATTGATGAAAGTCAGTGGTGTTGATGGAAGTCAGTGGTGTTGATGGAAGTCAGTGGTGTTGATGAAAGTCAATGGTGTTGATGAAAGTCAGTGGTGTTTGATGAAAGTCAGTGGTGTTTGATGAAAGTCAGTGGTGTTTGATGAAAGTCAGTGGTGTTGATGGAAGTCAGTGGTATTGATGAAAGTCAGTCAGTGGTGTTGATGAAAGTCAATGGTGTTGATGAAAGCCAGTGGTGTTGATGAAAGTCAGTGGTATTGATGAAAGTCAGTCAGTGGTGTTGATGAAAGCCAGTGGTTTTGGTGAAAGTCAATGGTGTTGATGAAAGTCAATGGTGTTGATGAAAGTCAGTGGTGTTGATGGAAGTCAGTGGTGTTGATGGAAGTCAGTGGTGTTGATGAAAGTCAGTGGTAAGTCAGTGGTGTTAAATGAATGTCAGTGGTAAGTCAGTGGTGTTAATGAAAGTCAGTCGTAAGTCAGTGGTGTTGATGAATCAGTGGTGTTGATGACAGTCACTGGTGTTGATGAAAGTCAGTGGTGTTGATGAAAGTCAGTGTGTTATGAGTCAGTGGTGTTGAGCAGTATGGTGTTAATGAGTCAGTGGTGTTGATGAAGTCAGTGGTGTATGGGTGTTGATGAAAGTCAGTGGTGTATGGTCAGTGGTGTTGATGACAGTCAGTGGTGTTAATGAGTCAGTGGTGTTGATGAAAGTCAATGGTGTTGATGAAAGCCAGTGGTGTTGATGGAAGTCTGTGGTGTTGATGGAAGTCAGTGGTGTTGATGAAGTCATGGTGTTGATGAAAGTCAGTGATGTTGATGACAGTCAATGGTGTTGATGAAAGTCAGTGGTCTTTGATGAAAGTCAGTGGTGTTGATGACAGTCAATGGTGTTGATGAAAGTCAGTGATGTTGATGACAGTCAATGGTGTTGATGAAATCAGTGGTCTTTGATGAAAGTCATGGTGTTGATGACAGTCAATGGTGTTGATGAAAGTCAGTGGTGTTGATGACAGTCAATGGTGTTGATGAAAGTCAGTGGTGTTATGAGTCAGTGGTGTTGATGAAAGTCAGTGGTGTTGATGAAAGTCAGTATGGTGTTGATGAAAGTCAGTGGTGTTGATGAAAGTCAGTGGTGTTGATGAAAGTCAGTGGTGTTGATGAAAGTCAATGGTGTTGATGAAAGTCAGTGGTGTTTGATGAAAGTCAGTGGTGTTGATGAAAGTCAGTGGTGTTGATGAAAGTCAGTGGTGTTTGATGAAAGTCAGTGGTGTTGATGGAAGTCAGTGGTGTTGATGAAAGTCAGTCAGTGGTGTTGATGAAAGTCAATGGTGTTGATGAAAGTCAGTGGTGTTGATGAAAGTCAGTGGTGTTGATGAAAGTCAGTCAGTGGTGTTGATGAAAGTCAGTGGTTTTGGTGAAAGTCAATGGTGTTGATGAAAGTCAATGGTGTTGATGAAAGTCAGTGGTGTTGATGGAAGTCAGTGGTGTTGATGGAAGTCAGTGGTGTTGATGAAAGTCAGTGGTAAGTCAGTGGTGTTAATGAATGTCAGTGGTAAGTCAGTGGTGTTAATGAAAGTCAATGGTGTTGATGACAGTCAATGGTGTTGATGAAAGTCAATGGTGTTGATGACAGTCAATGGTGTTGAAGACAGTTAATGGTGTTGATGACAGTCAATGGTGTTGATGAAAGTCAATGGTATTAATGAAAGTCAGTGGTGTTGATGGAAGTCAGTGGTGTTGATGGAAGTCAGTGGTGTTGATGAAAGTCAATGGTGTTGATGAAAGTCAGTGGTGTTTGATGAAAGTCAGTGGTGTTTGATGAAAGTCAGTGGTGTTTGATGAAAGTCAGTGGTGTTTGATGAAAGTCAGTGGTGTTGATGGAAGTCAGTGGTATTGATGAAAGTCAGTCAGTGGTGTTGATGAAAGTCAATGGTGTTGATGAAAGCCAGTGGTGTTGATGAAAGTCCGTGGTATTGATGAAAGTCAGTCAGTGGTGTTGATGAAAGCCAGTGGTTTTGGTGAAAGTCAATGGTGTTGATGAAAGTCATTGGTGTTGATGGAAGTCAGTGGTGTTGATGAAAGTCAGTGGTAAGTCAGTGGTGTTAAATGAATGTCAGTGGTAAGTCAGTGGTGTTAATGAAAGTCAATGGTGTTGATGAAAGTCAGTGGTAAGTCAGTGGTGTTAATGAAAGTCAGTCGTAAGTCAGTGGTGTTAATGAATCAGTGGTGTTGATGACAGTCACTGGTGTTGATGAAAGTCAGTGGTGTTGATGAAAGTCAGTGGTGTTGATGAAAGTCAGTGGTGTTAATGAGTCAGTGGTGTTGATGACAGTCAATGGTGTTAATGAGTCAGTGGTGTTGATGAAAGTCAGTGGTGTTAATGAGACAGTGGTGTTGATGAAAGTCAGTGGTGTTAATGAGTCAGTGGTGTTGATGACAGTCAGTGGTGTTAATGAGTCAGTGGTGTTGATGAAAGTCAATGGTGTTGATGAAAGCCAGTGGTGTTGATGGAAGTCAGTGGTGTTGATGGAAGTCAGTGGTGTTGATGGAAGTCAGTGGTGTTGATGAAAGTCAGTGATGTTGATGACAGTCAATGGTGTTGATGAAAGTCAGTGGTCTTTGATGAAAGTCAGTGGTGTTGATGACAGTCAATGGTGTTGATGAAAGTCAGTGATGTTGATGACAGTCAATGGTGTTGATGAAAGTCAGTGGTCTTTGATGAAAGTCAGTGGTGTTGATGACAGTCAATGGTGTTGATGAAAGTCAGTGGTGTTGATGACAGTCAATGGTGTTGATGAAAATCAGTGGTAAGTCAGTGGTGTTAATGAGTCAGTGTTGTTGATGAAAGCCAGTGGAGTTGATGAAAGTCAATGGTGTTGATGAAAGTCAGTGGTGTTGATGAAAGTCAGTGGTGTTTGATGAAAGTCAGTGGTGTTGATGGAAGTCAGTGGTGTTGATGAAAGCCAGTGGTATTGCTGAAAGTAGATGGTGTTGATGAAAGCCAATGGCGTTAATGGAAGTCAATGGTGTTAATGAAAGTCAGTGGTGTTGATGAAAGTCAATGGTGTTGATGACAGTCAATGGTGTTGATGACAGTCAATGGTGTTGATGAAAGTCAATGGTGTTGATGACAGTCAATGGTGTTGATGAAAGTCAATGGTGTTGATGACAGTCAATGGTGTTGAAGACAGTCAATGGTGTTGATGACAGTCAATGGTGTTGATGAAAGTCAGTTGTGTTGATGAAAGTCAGTGGTGTTGATGAAAGCCAGTGGTGTTGATGGAAGTCAATGGTGTTAATGAAAGTCAGTGGTGTTGATGGAAGTCAGTGGTGTTGATGACAGTCAATGGTGTTGATGAGAGTCAATGGTGTTGATGAAAGTCAATGGCATTGATGAAAGCCAGTGGTGTTGATGACAGTCAATGGTGTTGATGACAGTCAGTGGTGTTGATGGAAGTCAATGGCGTTGATGAAAGTCAGTGGTGTTGATGAAAGTCAGTCAGTGGTGTTGATGAAAGTCAGTTGTGTTGATGACAGTCAATGGTGTTGATGAAAGTCAGTCAGTGGTGTTGATGAAAGTCAGTGGTGTTGATGAAAGTCAGTTGTGTTGATGAAAGTCAGTGGTGTTGATGAAAGTCAGTGGTGTTGATGAAAGTCAGTGGTGTTGATGAAAGTCAGTGGTGTTGATGAAAGTCAGTGGCTTTGATGAAAGTCAGTGGTGTTTGATGAAAGTCAGTGGTGTTTGATGAAAGTCAGTGGTGTTGATGGAAGTCAGTGGTATTGATGAAAGTCAGTCAGTGGTGTTGATGAAAGTCAATGGTGTTGATGAAAGCCAGTGGTGTTGATGAAAGTCAGTGGTATTGATGAAAGTCAGTCAGTGGTGTTGATGGAAGTCAATGGTATTGATGAAAGTCAATGGTGTTGATGAAAGTCAATGGTGTTGATGAAAGCCAGTGGTATTGATGAAAGCCAGTGGTGTTGATGAAAGTCAGTGATATTGATGAAAGTCAGTGGTATTGATGAAAGCCAGTGGTGTTGATGAAAGTCAGTGGTATTGATGAAAGTCAATGGTGTTGATGACAGTCAGTGGTGTTAATGAGTCAGTGGTGTTGATGAAAGTCAATGGTGTTGATGAAAGCCAGTGGTGTTGATGGAAGTCAGTGGTGTTGATGGAAGTCAGTGGTGTTGATGGAAGTCAGTGGTGTTGATGAAAGTCAGTGATGTTGATGACAGTCAATGGTGTTGATGAAAGTCAGTGGTTTTGATGAAAGTCAGTGGTGTTGATGACAGTCAATGGTGTTGATGAAAGTCAGTGATGTTGATGACAGTCAATGGTGTTGATGAAAGTCAGTGGTCTTTGATGAAAGTCAGTGGTGTTGATGACAGTCAATGGTGTTGATGAAAGTCAGTGGTGTTGATGAAAGCCAGTGGTGTTGATGGAAGTCAATGGTGTTAATGAAAGTCAGTGGTGTTGATGGAAGTCAGTGGTGTTGATGACAGTCAATGGTGTTGATGACAGTCAATGGTGTTGATGACAGTCAATGGTGTTGATGAAAGTCAATGGTGTTGATGAAAGTCAGTTGTGTTGATGAAAGCCAGTGGTGTTGATGGAAGTCAATGGTGTTAATGAAAGTCAGTGGTGTTGATGGAAGTCAGTGGTGTTGATGACAGACAATGGTGTTGATGAAAGTCAATGGCATTGATGAAAGCCAGTGGTGTTGATGACAGTCAATGGTGTTGATGACAGTCAATGGTGTTGATGGAAGTCAATGGCGTTGATGAAAGTCAGTGGTGTTGATGAAAGTCAGTCAGTGGTGTTGATGAAAGCCAGTGGTGTTGATGAAAGTCAGTGGTGTTGATGAAAGTCAGTGGTATTTATGGAAGTCAATGGTATTGATGAAAGCCAGTGGTATTGATGGAAGTCAATGGTATTGATGAAAGCCAGTGGTATTGTTGAAAGCCAGTGGTGTTGATGAAAGTCAGTGGTGTTGATGAGTCAGTGGTGTTGATGAAAGCCAGTGGTGTTGATGGAAGTCAGTGGTGTTGATGGAAGTCAATGGCGTTGATGAAAGTCAATGGTGTTGATGACAGTCAATGGTGTTGATGAAAGTCAATGGTGTTGATGACAGTCAATGGTGTTGAAGACAGTCAATGGTGTTGATGACAGTCAATGGTGTTGATGAAAGTCAGTTGTGTTGATGAAAGCCAGTGGTGTTGATGAAAGCCAGTGGTGTTGATGGAAGTCAATGGTGTTAATGAAAGTCAGTGGTGTTGATGGAAGTCAGTGGTGTTGATGACAGTTAATGGTGTTGATGAGAGTCAATGGTGTTGATGAAAGTCAATGGTGTTGATGACAGTCAATGGTGTTGAAGACAGTCAATGGTGTTGATGACAGTCAATGGTGTTGATGAAAGTCAGTTGTGTTGATGAAAGCCAGTGGTGTTGATGAAAGCCAGTGGTGTTGATGGAAGTCAATGGTGTTAATGAAAGTCAGTGGTGTTGATGGAAGTCAGTGGTGTTGATGACAGTTAATGGTGTTGATGAGAGTCAATGGTGTTGATGAAAGTCAATGGTGTTGATGACAGTCAATGGTGTTGAAGACAGTCAATGGTGTTGATGACAGTCAATGGTGTTGATGAAAGTCAGTTGTGTTGATGAAAGCCAGTGGTGTTGATGGAAGTCAATGGTGTTAATGAAAGTCAGTGGTGTTGATGGAAGTCAGTGGTGTTGATGACAGACAATGGTGTTGATGAAAGTCAATGGCATTGATGAAAGCCAGTGGTGTTGATGACAGTCAATGGTGTTGATGACAGTCAGTGGTGTTGATGGAAGTCAATGGCGTTGATGAAAGTCAGTGGTGTTGATGAAAGTCAGTCAGTGGTGTTGATGAAAGTCAGTGGTGTTGATGACAGTCAATGGTGTTGATGAAAGTCAGTCAGTGGTGTTGATGAAAGTCAGTGGTGTTGATGACAGTCAATGGTGTTGATGAAAGTCAGTTGTGTTGATGAAAGTCAGTGGTGTTGATGAAAGTCAGTGGTGTTGATGAAAGTCAGTGGTGTTGATGAAAGTCAGTGGTGTTGATGAAAGTCAGTGGCTTTGATGAAAGTCAATGGTGTTGATGAAAGTCAGTGGTGTTTGATGAAAGTCAGTGGTGTTGATGGAAGTCAGTGGTATTGATGAAAGTCAGTCAGTGGTGTTGATGAAAGTCAATGGTGTTGATGAAAGCCAGTGGTGTTGATGAAAGTCAGTGGTATTGATGAAAGTCAGTCAGTGGTGTTGATGGAAGTCAATGGTATTGATGAAAGTCAATGGTGTTGATGAAAGTCAATGGTGTTGATGAAAGTCAGTGGTATTGATGAAAGCCAGTGGTGTTGATGAAAGTCAGTGATATTGATGAAAGTCAGTGGTATTGATGAAAGCCAGTGGTGTTGATGAAAGTCAGTGGTATTGATGAAAGTCAATGGTGTTGATGACAGTCAGTGGTGTTAATGAGTCAGTGGTGTTGATGAAAGTCAATGGTGTTGATGAAAGCCAGTGGTGTTGATGGAAGTCAGTGGTGTTGATGGAAGTCAGTGGTGTTGATGGAAGAGTCAGTGGTGTTGATGAAAGTCAGTGATGTTGATGACAGTCAATGGTGTTGATGAAAGTCAGTGGTCTTTGATGAAAGTCAGTGGTGTTGATGACAGTCAATGGTGTTGATGAAAGTCAGTGATGTTGATGACAGTCAATGGTGTTGATGAAAGTCAGTGGTCTTTGATGAAAGTCAGTGGTGTTGATGACAGTCAATGGTGTTGATGAAAGTCAGTGGTGTTGATGACAGTCAATGGTGTTGATGAAAGTCAGTGATGTTGATGACAGTCAATGGTGTTGATGAAAGTCAGTGGTAAGTCAGTGGTGTTAATGAGTCAGTGTTGTTGATGAAAGCCAGTGGTGTTGATGAAAGTCAATGGTGTTGATGAAAGTCAGTGGTGTTGATGAAAGTCAGTTGTGTTTGATGAAAGTCAGTGGTGTTGATGGAAGTCAGTGGTATTGATGACAGTCAGTCAGTAGTGTTGATGAAAGTAGATGGTGTTGATGAAAGCCAGTGGCGTTGATGGAAGTCAATGGTGTTAATGAAAGTCAGTGGTGTTGATGGAAGTCAGTGGTGTTGATGGAAGTCAATGGTGTTGATGAAAGTCAATGGTGTTGATGACAGTCAATGGTGTTGATGAAAGTCAATGGTGTTGATGACAGTCAATGGTGTTGAAGACAGTTAATGGTGTTGATGACAGTCAATGGTGTTGATGAAAGTCAGTTGTGTTGATGAAAGCCAGTGGTGTTGATGAAAGCCAGTGGTGTTGATGGAAGTCAATGGTGTTAATGAAAGTCAGTGGTGTTGATGGAAGTCAGTAGTGTTGATGACAGTCAATGGTGTTGATGAAAGTCAATGGCATTGATGAAAGCCAGTGGTGTTGATGACAGTCAATGGTGTTGATGACAGTCAATGGTGTTGATGGAAGTCAATGGCGTTGATGAATGTCAGTGGTGTTGATGAAAGTCAGTCAGTGGTGTTGATGAAAGTCAGTGGTGTTGATGACAGTCAATGGTGTTGATGAAAGTCAGTGGTGTTGATGGAAGTCAGTGGTGTTGATGAAAGTCAGTGGTGTTGATGAAAGTCAGTGGTGTTGATGAAAGTCAGTGGCGTTGATGAAAGTCAGTGGTGTTAATGAGTCAGTGGTGTTGATGACAGTCAGTGGTGTTGATGAAAGTCAGTGGTGTTGATGAAAGTCAATGGTGTTTGATGAAAGTCAGTGTTGTTGATGGACGTCAATGGTATTGATGAAAGTCAGTGGTATTGATGAAAGTCAGTCAGTGGTGTTGATGGAAGTCAATGGTATTGATGGAAGTCAGTGGTATTGATGTAAGTCAGTCAGTGGTGTTGATGAAAGTCAATGGTGTTGATGAAAGCCAGTGGTATTGATGAAAGCCAGTGGTGTTGATGAAAGTCAATGGTGTTGATGAAAGTCAGTGGTGTTTGTGAAAGTCAGTGGTGTTGATGAAAGTCAGTGGTATTGATGGAAGTCAATGGTATTGATGAAAGCCAGTGGTATTGATGGAAGTCAATGGTATTGATGAAAGCCAGTGGTATTGATGAAAGCCAGTGGTGTTGATGAAAGTCAGTGGTGTTGATGAGTCAGTGGTGTTGATGAAAGCCAGTGGTGTTGATGGAAGTCAGTGGTATTGATGAAAGTCAGTCAGTGGTGTTGATGGAAGTCAGTGGTATTGATGAAAGTCAGTGGTATTGATGAAAGTCAGTCAGTGGTGTTGATGAAAGTCAATGGTGTTGATGAAAGTCAGTGGTGTTTGATGAAAGTCAGTTGTGTTTGATGAAAGTCAGTGGTGTTTGATGAAAGTCAGTGGTGTTGATGAAAGTCAGTGGTGTTTATGAGTCAGTGGTGTTGATGAAAGTCAGTGGTGTTTGATGAAAGTCAGTGGTGTTGATGAAAGTCAGTCAGTGGTGTTTGATGAAAGTCAGTCAGTGGTGTTGATGAAAGTCAGTTAGTGGTGTTTGATGAAAGTCAGTGGTGTTGATGGAAGTCAGTGGTATTGATGAAAGTCAGTCAGTGGTGTTGATGAAAGTCAATGGTGTTGATGAAAGCCAGTGGTGTTGATGAAAGTCAGTGGTATTGATGAAAGTCAGTCAGTGGTGTTGATGAAAGTAGATGGTGTTGATGAAAGTCAGTGGTATTGATGAAAGTCAATGGTGTTGATGAAAGCCAGTGGTATTGATGAAAGCCAGTGGTGTTGATGAAAGTCAATGGTATTGATGAAAGCCAGTGGTATTGATGAAAGCCAGTGGTGTTGATGAAAGTCAATGGTATTGATGAAAGTCAGTGGTGTTGATGAAAGTCAATGGTATTGATGAAAGTCAATGGTATTGATGGAAGTCAGTGGTATTGATGAAAGTCAGTGGTATTGATGAAAGCCAGTGGTGTTGATGAAAGTCAGTGGTATTGATGAAAGCCAGTGGTGTTGATGAAAGCCAGTGGTGTTGGTGAAAGTCAATGGTGTTGATGAAAGTCAATGGTGTTGATGAAAGTCAGTGGTGTTGATGGAAGTCAGTGGTGTTGATGGAAGTCAGTGGTGTTGATGAAAGTCAGTGGTAAGTCAGTGGTGTTAAATGAATGTCAGTGGTAAGTCAGTGGTGTTAATGAAAGTCAATGGTGTTGATGAAAGTCAGTGGTAAGTCAGTGGTGTTAATGAAAGTCAGTCGTAAGTCAGTGGTGTTAATGAATCAGTGGTGTTGATGACAGTCACTGGTGTTGATGAAAGTCAGTGGTGTTGATGAAAGTCAGTGGTGTTGATGAAAGTCAGTGGTGTTAATGAGTCAGTGGTGTTGATGACAGTCAGTGGTGTTGATGAAAGTCAGTGGTGTTGATGAAAGTCAGTGGTGTTAATGAGTCAGTGGTGTTGATGAAGTCAATGGTGTTAATGAGTCAATGGTGTTGATGAAATTCAGTGGTAAGTCAGTGGTGTTAATGAAAGTCAGTCGTAAGTCAGTGGTGTTAATGAGTCAGTGGTGTTGATGACAGTCAGTGGTGTTGATGAAAGTCAGTGGTGTTGATGAAAGTCAGTGGTGTTAATGAGTCAGTGGTGTTGATGACAGTCAATGGTGTTAATGAGTCAATGGTGTTGATGAAATCAGTGGTAAGTCAGTGGTGTTAATGAAAGTCAGTCGTAAGTCAGTGGTGTTAATGAGTCAGTGGTGTTGATGACAGTCAGTGGTGTTGATGAAAGTCAGTGGTGTTGATGAAAGTCAGTGGTGTTAATGAGTCAGTGGTGTTGATGACAGTCAGTGGTGTTAATGATTCAGTGGTGTTGATGAAAGTCAATGGTGTTGATGAAAGCCAGTGGTGTTGATGGAAGTCAGTGGTGTTGATGGAAGTCAGTGGTGTTGATGGAAGTCAGTGGTGTTGATGAAAGTCAGTGGTAAGTCAGTGGTGTTAATGAAAGTCAGTGGTAAATCAGTGGTGTTAATGAGTCAGTAGTGTTGATGAAAGTCAGTGGTGTTGATGAAAGTCAGTGGTGTTGATGACAGTCAGTGGTGTTAATGAGTCAGTGGTGTTGATGAAAGTCAGTGGTGTTGATGAAAGTCAATGGTGTTGATGGAAGTCAGTGGTGTTGATGACAGTCAGTGGTGTTGATGAAAGTCAATGGTGTTGATGAAAGTCAGTGGTGTTGATGAAAGTCAATGGTGTTGATGAAAGTCAATGATGTTGATGACAGTCAGTGGTGATTGATGAAAGTCAGTGGTATTTGATGACAGTCAATGGTATTGATGAAAGTCAGTGGTGTTGATGAAAGTCTATCTATCTTCCGTTAATGTCGAACCCCTCGCGGGGACGTAGACATGTTGTGCGTCAAAAACCGCAAAGAAGTTAAAAGTATGAGTAGTTAAAAGTATAATTTAAGAAAGTAATGAAAATAAGATTTGGTAAAAGTTTAAAAGCAGCTGCGCAGAACAACTAGGGACTGGCATGATCAATCTGGCAAACTGCCGTATTGAATTGCTCTATGGTAGGGAGATGGACAATGTCAGGAGGGAGATGGTTCCAATGGATGATTTTTCTTGGAAAAAAGGAAAACTTGTAGTAGTCTGTAGTTGCTGTAATTACCCTATAGCTTAAGGAATGGCAATGGCGAGCAGGACGGGAGATGGGAACTAGGTAATTGTCAATGGGAATAGCAACAAGATCATTATGAATTTTATACATAAGGGATAACCTATTGTCAATACGCCGTTGATCTAGTCTGCTTAGATTGAGGGAATGTAGCATGTCTGTAACACTAAGTCAATGGTGTTAATGAAAGATTACTATTGCTCTCTGTGTTGTAAGGGTTTATGAACATGCGTCGATGAGTACAATTATACATATATGATACCTAAGCCGTCCACCTTACCGCACTCTCAATAATGATGAAATCACGATCTTTTTCACAGAACTTCGGGATTTTCAAAATATCCCAAGCTAAACATTGTTGTAGAAAGGCAGAACTGAGAAAGTGGCCTGGATAATGAATCAAAATCATTTTGTGAAAGAGAAGTACATCCACCCCAGGTAGCTTGTATATAATGTGGTACACCTGTCCAGGGTGGATGTATATAGGGAGGTACATCCACCCCAGATAGCTTGTATATAATGTGGTACACCTGTCCAGGGTGGATAAATATAGGGAGGTACATCCACCCCAGATAGCTTGTATATAATGCCCAGGGTGGATGTATAAAACTATTTTTCCAGAATCCGCCAAAATGCGTGTCTTACAGTTTACGTTGTTCCAAGGATGGTCTATTTACTTATTCCGGCACACGGTACATCGGACTAAACACATTTAAAATGTAGTGTGTTATATTTTCTTTGTGTCATTGAAAATAATAATTAATGTAAATATAAATATATGAATCGCGGGTCAATAGTTTCCATCTAGGCATGAACTACATTCGGCATCAACTTTAACCACACCAACTAAATTCTTTAAATCTACATATTTATTATTTTTAATTTATGAAATCTCAAACCCCTGTGGTGTGTTGCACTTGTTAAGTGTGTCTCGGTTTATTCTTAATTACTACATACAAACTTTACTGCATCACGCTCTCAAGTGTTTTTGCTATAATGATGCTGTGACAAGTGGGGGCACTGACATGCTATGACGTGTCAATCGAGGGTCCCGTAAATGGTCTCGGTAGTATCCCTGACTTTGCTAGCATGACGACTGACGCTTAGCGCACGTACGCTGTTTAGTATTGGTGTACCGCTTAGTTCGGCTACCCGTGAAAAACAAGGTCTCGCAAAGTGTTCATTCAATGGGGAACGTCAGGAGTCAGGCGTTACGCATTGTTGTTGTTGTCGTCATCGTCGTCGTCGTCGTCGATGTTGTTGCTGTTATTTTGTTTCTGTGTGTGTGTGTGTGCGCGCGCGCGCGTGCGTGCGAGTGCGTGCGCCCGCGCCCACGTGCGTGCGTGTATTTGTAAACTTGAGATAGATTATTTGTTGCGAGCATTTTATCAGCTCTTTGTTGCTTTTCACAATATACAGCACATAGTACGTCGGATCTTGTGCCCCGTTCATGCTTGAAAAGCTTCTCGGAAATACTAGCTTGAGAGTCACAGTATGACCTCATGTAAGCTATTGACTGTTAACCCACATCGGAAAGTTGTGCCTTACACTTGGTTGATAAGCATTCAAGCGTAATTAAATGAGCAAGCATGCACGATGTCCAGCTGTGCATACTGGCAACAGTTTTACACAGCTGTCACTTTATTTTGTTATTTTTGTGAATATAGAATAGAGCATATGGATTGATGTGCAAGTGGGTACTGTTCTAGTTTACATTTTCAGACCATGCGGGAACACGTGCTACAGTACGATTCCTTGTATTTGATCTACGGTGGTGGCGCTAGTTTTGTGCTTAACATCGTCCTTTTCCGGTTGATCAGTCCGGTCGTCTCCGGATGTATCACGAAAACGTACAGGATCCTCCCTAAATATGAACAGAGTGAATGGAATGACAGGTAAGATTTCGTTTAATCCTTAACCTGCGGAATAAATTAGACGGAATGTAAAACGCCGCGTCTGATTATGATCTATGTTGTTTGCTATCCGAAGAGCAGCACGTTAGGTACAGTCTGATCTGGCTCTATGCTGTTTACAAAGGCGACATTTGTTGTGATTGGCAGGTTAAGGGCTAAGCAATATTTATTTCTTTGAATAAGGTATAGTGAGTCAAGTATATATAATATGTACAGGCCCGTAGCCACACCGAAGCTGCCTCGGTTAATATTTCCAAAGGTAACCATTGGGAATACATATACATTGGTAACCATTGGAACTACATATACATTGGTAACCATTGGGACTACATATACATTGGTAACCATTGGAACTACATATACATTGGTAACCATTGGAACTACATATACATTGGTAACCATTGGGACTACATATACATTGGGACTACATATACATTGGTAACCATTGGGACTACATATACATTGGGACTACATAAACTTTGGTAACCATTGGGACTACATATACATTGGTAACCATTGGGACTACATATACTTTGGTAACCATTGGGACTACATATACATTGGTAACCATTGGGACTACATATACTTTGGTAACCATTGGGACTACATATACATTGGTAACCATTGGGACTACATATACATTGGTAACCATTGGGACTACATATACATTGGTAACCATTGGGATTACATATACATTGGTAACCATTGGGACTCCATATACATTGGTAACCATTGGGATTACATATACATTGGTAACCATTGGGACTACATATACATTGGTAACCATTGGAACTACATATACATTGGTAACCATTGGGACTCCATATACATTGGTAACCATTGGGATTACATATACATTGGTAACCATTGGGACTACATATACATTGGTAACCATTGGTACTACATATACATTGGTAACCATTGGAACTACATATACATTGGGACTACATATAAATTGGGACTACATATACATTGGGACTACATATACATTGGGACTACATACACATTGAGACTACATATACATTGGGACTACACATACATTGGGACTACATATACATTGGGACTACATATACATTGGGACTACATATACATTGGGACTACATATACATTGGGACTACATATACATTGGGACTACATATACATTGGGACTACATATACATTGGGACTACATATACATTGGAACTACATATACATTGGGACTACATATACATTGGGACTACATATACATTGGGACTACATATACATTGGGACTACATATACATTGGGACTACATATACATTGGGACTACATATACATTGGTAACCATTGGGACTACATATACATTGGTAACCATTGGGACTACATATACATTGGTAACCATTGGGACTACATATACATTGGAAACATTGGGACTACATATACATTGGTAACCATTGGGACTACATATACATTGGAACCATTGGGACTACATATACATTGGTAACCATTGGGACTACATATACATTGGTACTACATATACATTGGTAACCATTGGTACTACATATACATTTGTAACCATTGGGACTATATATACATTGGTAACCATTGGGACTACATATACTTTGGTAATCTTTGGAAATACATATACATTGGGACTACATATACATTGGGACTACATATACATTGGTAACCATTGGGACTACATATAAATTGGTAACCATTGGGACTACATATACATTAGGACTACATATACATTGGTAACCATTGGGACTACATATACAATGGTAACCATTGGGACTACATATACATTGGTAACCATTGGGACTACATATACATTGGGACTACATATATATTGGTAAACATTGGGACTACATATACATTGGTAACCATTGGGACTATATATACATTGGTAACCATTGGGACTACATATACAATGGTAACAATTGGGACTACGTATACATTGGGACTACATATACATTGGTAACCATTGGGACTACATATACAATGGTAACAATTGGGACTACGTATACATTGGGACTACATATACATTGGTAACCATTGGGACTACATATACAATGGTAACCATTGGGACTACATATACAATGGGACTACATATACATTGGTAACCATTGGGACTACATATACATTGGTAACCATTGGGACTACATATACATTGGTAACCATTGGGACTACATATACATTGGTAACCATTGGGACTACATATACAATGGTAACCATTGGGACTACATATACATTGGTAACCATTGGGACTACATATACATTGGTAACCATTGGGACTACATATACATTGGTAACCATTGGGACTACATATACAATGGTAACCATTGGGACTACATATACATTGGTAACCATTGGGACTACATATACATTGGTACTACATATACATTGGTAACCATTGGGACTACATATACATTGGTAACCATTGGGACTACATATACATTGGTAACCATTGGGACTACATATACATTGGTAACCATTGGGACTACATATACATTGGTAACCATTGGGACTACATATACATTGGTACTACATATACATTGGTAACCATTGGGACTACATATACATGGTAACCATTGGACTACATATACATTGGTAGCCATTGGGACTACATATACATTGGTAACCATTGGGACTATATATACATTGGTAACCATTGGGACTACATATACATTGGTAACCATTGGGACTACATATACATTGGGACTACATATACATTGGTAACCATTGGGACTACATATACAATGGTAACCATTGGGACTACATATACATTGGGACTACATATACATTGGTAACCATTGGGACTACATATACAATGGTAACCATTGGGACTACATATACAATGGGACTACATATACATTGGTAACCATTGGGACTACATATACATTGGTAACCATTGGGACTACATATACATTGGTAACCATTGGGACTACATATACAATGGTAACCATTGGGACTACATATACATTGGTAACCATTGGGACTACATATACATTGGTAACCATTGGGACTACATATACATTGGTAACCATTGGGACTACATATACATTGGTAACCATTGGGACTACATATACATTGGTAACCATTGGGACTACATATACATTGGTAACCATTGGGACTACATATACATTGGTAACCATTGGGACTACATATACATTGGGACTACATATACATTGGTAACCATTGGGACTACATATACATTGGGACTACATATACATTGGTAACCATTGGGACTACATATACATTGGTAACCATTGGGACTACATATACATTGGTAACCATTGGGACTACATATACATTGGTAACCATTGGGACTACATATACATTGGTAACCATTGGGACTACATATACATTGGTAACCATTGGGACTACATATACATTGGTAACCATTGGGACTACATATACATTGGTAACCATTGGGACTACATATACATTGGTAACCATTGGGACTGCATATACATTGGTAACCATTGGGACTACATATACATTGGTACCATTGGGACTACATATACTTGGTACTACATATACATTGGGACTACATATACATTGGTAACCATTGGGACTACATATACATTGGTAACCATTGGGACTACATATACATTGGGACTACATATACATTGGTAACCATTGGGACTACATATACATTGGTACTACATATACATTGGTAACCATTGGGACTACATATACATTGGTAACCATTGGAACTACATATACATTGGTAACCATTGGGACTACATATACATTGGTAACCATTGGGACTACATATACATTGGTAACCATTGGGACTACATATACATTGGTAACCATTGGGACTACATATACATTGGTAACCATTGGGACTACATATACATTGGTAACCATTGGGACTACATATACAATGGGACTACATATACATTGGTAACCATTGGGACTACATATACATTGGTAACCATTGGGACTACATATACATTGGGACTACATATACATTGGTAACCATTGGGACTACATATACATTGGTAACCATTG
>CM026397.1:823380-893277 GCA_014843695.1 Archivesica marissinica
ATATACATTGGTACTACATATACATTGGTAACCATTGGGACTACATATACATTGGTACTACATATACATTGGTAACCATTGGGACTACATATACATTGGAACTACATATACATTGGTAACCATTGGGACTACATATACATTGGTACTACATATACATTGGTAACCATTGGGACTACATATACATTGGGACTACATATACATTTGGACTACATATACATTGGTAACCATTGGGACTACATATACAATGGTAACCATTGGGACTACATATACATTGGTAACCATTGGGACTACATATACATTGGTAACCATTGGGACTACATATACATTGGGACTACATATACATTGGTATTGGGTTTGGTTGGCTACATATACATTGGTAACCATTGGGACTACATATACATTGGTAACCATTGGGACTACATATACATTGGGACTACATATACATTGGTAACCATTGGGACTACATATACATTGGTACTACATATACATTGGTAACCATTGGGACTACATATACATTGGTAACCATTGGGACTACATATACCTTGGGACTACATATACATTGGTAACCATTGGGACTACATATACATTGGTAACCATTGGGACTACATATACATTGGTACTACATATACATTGGTAACCATTGGGACTACATATACATTGGTAACCATTAACTACATATACATTGGTAACCATTGGGACTACATATACATTGGTAGCCATTGGGACTACATATACATTGGTAACCATTGGGACTACATATACATTGGTAACCATTGGAACTACATATACATTGGTAACCATTGGGACTACATATACATTGGTAACCATTGGGACTACATATACATTGGTAACCATTGGAACTACATATACATTGGTAACCATTGGGACTACATATACATTGGGATACATATACTTTGGGACTACATGTACATTGGTAACCATTGGGACTACATATACATTGGTACTACATATACATTGGTAACCATTGGGACTACATATACATTGGTAACCATTGGAACTACAAATACATTGGTAACCATTGGGACTACATATACATTGGAACTACATATACATTGGTAACCATTGGGACTACATATACATTGGTACTACATATACATTGGTAACCATTGGGACTACATATACATTGGTAACCATTGGGACTACATATACATTGGTAACCATTGGGACTACATATACATTGGAACTACATATACATTGGTAACCATTGGGACTACATATACATTGGAACTACATATACATTGGTAACCATTGGGACTACATATACATTGGTAACCATTGGGACTACATATACATTGGGACTACATATACATTGGTAACCATTGGGACTACATATACATTGGTAACTTGGGACTACATATACATTGGTAACCATTGGGACTACATATACATTGGTACTTGGAACTACATATACATTGGTAACCATTGGGACTACATATACAATGGTATACTTCATTGGGACTACATATACATTGGTAACCATTGGGACTACATATACATTGGTAACCATTGTGATACATATACATTGGGACTACATATACATTGGTAACCATTGGGACTACATATAAATTGGTAACCATTGGGACTACATATACATTGGTAACCATTGGGACTACATATACATTGGTATTGTTGGTACCATTGGGACTACATATACATTGGAACTACATATACGTTGGTAACTATTGGGACTACATATACATTGGTACTATATATACATTGGTAACCATTGGGACTACATTTACAATGGGACTACATATACATTGGTAACCATTGGGACTACATATACATTGGTACTACATATACATTGGTAACCATTGGGACTACATATACATTGGGACTACATATACATTGGGACTACATATACAATGGTAACCATTGGGACTACATTTACAATGGGACTACATATACATTGGTAACCATTGGGACTACATTTACAATGGGACTACATATACATTGGTAACCATTGGGACTACATATACAATGGTAACCATTGGGACTACATATACAATGGTAACCATTGGGACTACATACACATTGGTAACCATTGGGACTACATATACATTGGTAACCATTGGGACTACATATACATTGGGACTACATATACAATGGTAACCATTGGGACTACATACACATTGGTAACCATTGGGACTATATATACAATGGTAACCATTGGGACTATATATACATTGGTAACCATTGGGACTACATATACATTGGAACTACATATACATGTATTAACCATTGGGACTACATATACATTGGGACTACATATACATTGGGACTACATATACATTGGTAACTATTGGGACTACAAATACATTGGTACTACATATACATTGATAACCATTGGAACTACATATACTTTGGTAACCATTGGGACTACATATACATTGGAACTACATATACATTGGTAACCATTGGGACTACATATACATTGGTACTACATATACATTGGTAACCATTGGGACTACATATACATTGGTAACCATTGGAACTACATATACATTGGTAACCATTGGGACTACATATACATTGGAACTATATATACATTGGTAACCATTGGGACTACATATACATTGGTACTACATATACATTGGTAGCCATTGGTACTACATATACATTGGTAACCATTGGGACTACATATACATTGGTAACCATTGGTACTACATATACATTGGTAACCATTGGGACTACATATACATTGGTACTACATATACATTGGTAACCATTGGGACTACATATACATTGGGACTACATATACATTGGTAACCATTGGGACTACATATACATTGGTAGACTACATATACATTGGTAACCATTGGTACTACATATACATTGGTAACCATTGGGACTATATATACATTGGTAACATTGGGACTACATATACATTGGTACTACATATACATTGGTAACCATTGGGACTACATATACATTGGTAACCATTGGACTACATATACATTGGTAACCATTGGGACTATATATACATTGGTAACCATTGGGACTACATATACATTGGTAGCCATTGGGACTACATATAC
This sequence comes from Archivesica marissinica, assembly GCA_014843695.1. Lineage (NCBI taxonomy): Eukaryota > Metazoa > Mollusca > Bivalvia > Venerida > Vesicomyidae > Archivesica > Archivesica marissinica. Next base: position 826,440 of record CM026397.1, read on the forward strand.
ATTGGTAACCATTGGAACTACATATACATTGGTAACCATTGGGACTACATATACATTGGACTAATATACATGGTAACCATTGGGACTACATATACATTGGTACTATATACATTGGTAGCCATTGGGACTACATATACATTGGTAACCATTGGTACTACATATACATTGGTAACCATTGGGACTACATATACATTGGTAACCATTGGTATTACATATACATTGGTAACCATTGGGACTACATATACATTGGTACTACATATACATTGGTAACCATTGGGACTACATATACATTGGTAACCATTGGAACTACATATACATTGGTAACCATTGGGACTATATATATATTGGTAACCATTGGGACTACATATACATTGGTAGCCATTGGGACTACATATACATTGGTAACCATTGGAACTACGTATACATTGGTAACCATTGGGACTACATATACATTGGTACTACCTATACATTGGTACTACATATACATTGGTAACCATTGGGACTAAATATACATTGGTAACCATTGGGACTACATATACATTGGTAACCATTGGGACTATATATACATTGGTAACCATTGGGACTATATATACATTGGTAACCATTGGGACTACATATACATTGGTAACCATTGGAACTACATATACATTGGTAACCATTGGGACTATATATACATTGGTAACCATTGGGACTACATAAACATTGGTAACCATTGGGACTACATATATATTGGTAACGATTGGAACTACATATACATTGGTAACCAATGGTACTACATATACATTGGTAACCATTGGGACTACATATACATTGGTAACCATTGGGACTACATATACATTGGTAATCATTGGAACTACATATACATTGGTAACCATTGGTACTACATATACATTGGTAACCATTGGGACTACATATACATTGGTAACCATTGGGACTTCATATACAATGGTAACCATTGGGACTATATATAAATTGGTAACCATTGGGACTACATATACATTGGGACTACATATACATTGGTAACCATTGGGACTACATATACATTGGTAACCATTGGGACTACATATACATTGGTAACCATTGGGACTACATATATATTGGTAACCATTGGGACTACATATACATTGGTAACCATTGGAACTACATATACATTGGTAACCATTGGGACTACATATACATTGGTAACCATTGGTACTACATATACATTGGTAACCATTGGGACTACATATACATTGGTAACCATTGGGACTACATATACATTGGTAACCATTGGGACTACATATACAATGGGACTACATATACATTGGTAACCATTGGGACTACATATACATTGGGACTACATATACATTGGTAACCATTGGGACTACATATACATTGGTAACCATTGGTACTACATATACATTGGGACTACATATACATTGGTAGCCAATGGGACTACATATACATTGGTAACCATTGGTACTACATTTACATTGGTACTACATATACATAGTAACCATGATACATAAACATTGGTAACCAGGAGATACATATACTTGGTAACCATGGGGACTACATATACATTGGTAACATTGGGAGATACATATACATTGGTAACCATTGGGACTACATATACATTTGTAACCATTGGGACTACATAATACATTGGTAACCATTGGGACTATATATAAATTGGGACTACATATACATTGGTAACCATTGGGACTACATATACATTGGTAACCATTGGGACTACATATACATTGGTACTACATATACATTGGTAACCATTGGGACTACATATACATTGGGACTACATATACATTGGTAACCATTGGGACTACATATACATTGGTAACCATTGGGACTACATATACATTGGTAACCATGGTACTACATAACATGGGACTACATATACATTGGTAGCCATTGGGACTACATATACATGGTAAACATTGGTAGACATATACATTGGTACTACATATACATTAGTAACCATTGGGACTACATATACATTGGTAACCATTGGAACTACATATACATTGGTAACCATTGGGACTACATATACATTGGTAACCATTGGGACTACATATACATTGGTAGCCATTGGGACTACATATACATTGGTTACCATCGGGACTACATATACATTGGTAACCATTGGGACTACATATACATTGGTAACCATTGGGACTACATATACATTGGGACTAAATATACAATGGTAACCATTGGGACTATATATACATTGGTAACCATTGGGACTACATATACATTGGTAACCATTGGGACTACATATACATTGGTAACCATTGGGACTACATATACAATGGGACTACATATACATTGGTAACCATTGGGACTACATATACATTGGGACTACATATACATTGGTAACCATTGGGACTACATATACATTGGTAACCATTGGTACTACATATACATTGGGACTACATATACATTGGTAGCCATTGGGACTACATATACATTGGTAACCATTGGTACAAATAACATGGGACTACATATACATTGTAACCATTGGGACTACATATACTTGGTAACCATGGGACTACATATACATTGGTAACCATTGGGACTACATATACATTGGTAACCATTGGGACTACATATACATTGGTAACCATTGGGACTACATATACATGGTAACCATTGGGACTACATATACATTGGTAACCATTGGGACTACATATACATTGGTAACCATTGGGACTACATATACATTGGGACTACTACATATACATTGGTAACCATTGGGACTACATATACATTGGTAACCATTGGGACTACATATACATTGGGACTACATATACATTGGTAACCATTGGGACTACATATACATTGGTAACCATTGGGACTACATATACATTGGTATTGGGACTACATATACATTGGTAACCATTGGGACTACATATACATTGGTACCATTGGGACTACATATACATTGGTAACCATTGGGACTACATATACATTGGTAACCATTGGTACTACATATACATTGGGACTACATATACATTGGTAGCCAATGGGACTACATATACATTGGTAACCATTGGTACTACATATACATTGGTACTACATATACATTAGTAACCATTGGAACTACATAAACATTGGTAACCATTGGAACTACATATACATTGGTAACCATTGGGACTACATATACATTGGTAACCATTGGGACTACATATACATTGGTAGCCATTGGGACTACATATACATTGGTAACCATTGGGACTACATATACATTGGTAACCATTGGGACTACATATACATTGGTAACCATTGGGACTACATATACATTGGGACTACATATACATTGGTAACCATTGGGACTACATATACATTGGTAACCATTGGGACTACATATACATTGGTAACCATTGGGACTACATATACATTGGTAACCATTGGGACTACATATACATTGGTAACCATTGGGACTACATATACATTGGTAACCATTGGGACTACATATACATTGGTAACCATTGGGACTACATATACATTGGTAACCATTGGGACTACATATACATTGGTAACCATTGGGACTACATATACATTGGTAACCATTGGGACTACATATACATTGGGACTACATATACATTGGTAACCATTGGGACTACATATACATTGGTAACCATTGGGACTACATATAATTGTAACCATTGGGACTACATATACATTGGTAACCATTGGGACTACATATACATTGGTAACCATTGGGACTACATATACATTGAGTAACCATTGGGACTACATATACATTGAGAAACCATTGGGACTACATATACATTGGGACTACATATACATTGGTAACCATTGGAACTACATATACATTGGTAATCATTGGGACTACATATACATTGGTAACCATTGGGACTACATATACATTGGTAACCATTGGAACTACATATACATTGGTAACCATTGGGACTACATATATATTGGTAATCATTGGGACTACATATACATTGGGACTACATATACATTGGGACTACATATACATTGGGACTACATATACATTGGGACTACATATACACTGGGACTACATATACATTGGGACTACATATACATTGGGACTACATATACATTGGGACTACCTATACATTGGTAACCATTGGGACTACCTATACATTGGGACTACATATACATTGGGACTGCATATACATTGTGACAACATATACATTGGGACTACACATACATTGGGACAACATATACATTGGGACTACATATACATTGGGACTACAACACATTGGGACTACATATACATTGGTAACCATTGGGATTACATATATATTGGAACTACATATACATTGGGACTACATATATATTGGTACTACATATACATTGGTAACCATTGGGACTACATATACATTGGTAACCATTGCAACTACATATACATTGGTACTACATATACATTGGTAACCATTGTGACTACATATACATTGGGACTACATATACATTGGGACTACATAAACATTGGTAACCATTGGTACTACATATACATTGGGACTACATATACATAGGTAACCATTGAAACTACATATATATTGGTAACCATTGGAACTACATATACATTGGTAAACATTGGGACTACATATACATTGGTAACCATTGGGACTACATATACATTGGTAACCATTGGGACTACATATACATTGGTAACCATTGGGACTACATATACATTGGTAACCATTGGGACTACATATACATTGGTAACCATTGGGACTACATATACATTGGTAACCATTGGGACTACATATACATTGGTAACCATTGGGACTACATATACATTGGTAACCATTGGGACTACATATACATTGGTAACCATTGGGACTACATATACATTGGTAACCATTGGGACTACATATACATTGGTAACCATTGGGACTACATATACATTGGTAACCATTGGGACTACATATACATTGGTAACCATTGGGACTACATATACATTGGTAACCATTGGGACTACATATACATTGGTAACCATTGGGACTACATATACATTGGGACTACATATACATTGGGACTACATATACATTGGTAACCATTGGGACTACATATACATTGAGTAACCATTGGGACTACATATACATTGAGAAACCATTGGGACTACATATACATTGGGACTACATATACATTGGTAACCATTGGAACTACATATACATTGGTAACCATTGGGATTACATATACATTGGTAACCATTGGGACTACATATACATTGGTAACCATTGGAACTACATATACATTGGTAACCATTGGGACTACATATATATTGGTAATCATTGGGACTACATATACATTGGGACTACATATACATTGGGACTACATATACATTGGGACTACACATACATTGGGACTACATATACATTGGAACTACATATACATTGGGACTACCTATACATTGGTAACCATTGGGACTACCTATACATTGGGACTACATATACATTGGGACTGCATATACATTGTGACAACATATACATTGGGACTACATATACATTGGGACAACATATACATTGGGACTACATATACATTGGGACTACACCACATTGGGACTACATATACATTGGTAACCATTGGGATTACATATATATTGGAACTACATATACATTGGGACTACATATATATTGGTACTACATATACATTGGTAACCATTGGGACTACATATACATTGGTAACCATTGGGACTACATATACATTGGAACTACATATACATTGGTAAACATTGTGACTACATATACATTGGGACTACATATACATTGGTAACCATTGGTACTACATATACATTGGGACTACATATACATTAGTAACCATTGGGACTACATATACATTGGTAACCATTGGGACTAAATATATATTGGTAACCATTGGTACTACATATACATTGGTACTACATATACATTGGTAACCATTGGTACTACATATACATTGGTAACTATTGGGACTACATATACATTGGTAATCATTGGTACTACATATACATTGGTACTACATATACATTGGTAATCATTGGTACTACATATACATTGGGACTACATATACATTGGTAATCATTGGTACTACATATACATTGGGACTACATATACATTGGTAACCATTGGGACTACATATACATTGGTAACCATTGGGACTACATATACATTGGTAACCATTGGGACTACATATACATTGGTAACCATTGGGACTACATATACATTGGTAACCATTGGGACTACATTTACATTGGTAACCATTGGGACTACATATACAATGGGACTACATATACATTGGTAACCATTGGGACTACATTTACATTGGTAACCATTGGTACTACATATACATTGGGACTACATATACATTGGTAGCCAATGGGACTACATATACATTGGTAACCATTGGTACTACATATACATTGGTACTACATATACATTAGTAACCATTGGAACTACATATACATTGGTAACCATTGGAACTACATATACATTGGTAACCATTGGGACTACATATACATTGGTAACCATTGGGACTACATATACATTGGTAGCCATTGGGACTACATATACATTGGTAACCATTGGTACTACATATACATTGGTAGCCATTGGGACTACATATACATTGGTAACCATTGGGACTACATATACATTGGTAACCATTGGGACTACATATACATTGGTAACCATTGGGACTACATATACATTGGTACTACATATACATTGGTAACCATTGGAACTACATAAACATTGGTAACCATTGGGACTACATATACATTGGTAACCATGGGACTACATATACATTGGTAACCATTGGGACTACATATACATTGGTAACCATTGGGACTACATATACATTGGTAACCATTGGGACTACATATACATTGGTAACCATTGGGACTACATATACATTGGTAACCATTGGGACTACATATACATTGGTAACCATTGGGACTACATATACATTGGTAACCATTGGGACTACATATACATTGGTACTACATATACATTGGTAACCATTGGGACTACATATACATTGGGACTACATATACATTGGGACTACATATACATTGGTAACCATTGGGACTACATATACATTGGTAACCATTGGGACTACATATACATTGGTAACCATTGGGACTACATATACATTGGTAACCATTGGGACTACATATACATTGGTAACCATTGGGACTACATATACATTGGTAACCATTGGTACTACATATACATTGGGACTACATATACATTGGTAACCATTGGGACTACATATACATTGGTAACCATTGGGACTACATATACATTGGTAACCATTGGTACTACATATACATTGGTACTACATATACATTGGTAACCATTGGGACTACATATACATTGGTAACCATTGGAACTACATATACATTGGTACTACATATACATTGGTAACCATTGGGACTACATATACATTAGGACTACATATACATTGGGACTACATATACATTGGGACTACATATACATTGGTAACCATTGGGACTACCTATACATTGGTAACCATTGGGACTACATATACATTGGTAACCATTGGGACTACATATACATTGGTAACCATTGGGAGTACATATACATTGGTAACCATTGGGACTACATATACATTGGTAACCATTGGGACTACATATACAATGGTAACCATTGGGACTACATATACATTGGTAACCATTGGGACTACATATACATTGGGACTACATATACATTGGTAACCATTGGGACTACATATACATTGGTAACCATTGGGACTACATATACATTGGTAACCATTGGGACTACATATACATTGGTAACCATTGGGACTACATATACATTGGTAACAATTGGGACTACATATACATTGGGACTACATATACATTGTAACTACATATACATTGGTAACCATTGGGACTACATATACATTGGGACTACATATACATTGGGACTACATATACATTGGGACTACATATACATTGGGACTACATATACATTGGGACTACATGTACATTGGGACTACATATACGTTGGTAACCATTGGGACTACATATACATTGGGACTACATATACATTGGGACTACATATACATTGGTAACCATTGGGACTGCATATACATTGGGACTGCATATACATTGGGACTACACATACATTGGGACTGTATACACATTGGGACTACAACTACATTGGGACTACCTATACATTGGTAACCATTGGGTTTACATATATATTGGAACTACATATACATTGGGACTACATATACATTGGGACTACATATACATTGGAACACATATACATTGGTAACCATTGGGACTACATATACATTGAAACTACATATACATTGAAACTACATATACATTGAAACTACATGTACATTGGGACTACATGTACATTGGGACTACATATACATTGGGACTACATATACATTGGGACTACATATACATTGGGACTACATATACATTGGGACTACATATATATTGGGACTACATATTCATTGGGACTACATATACATTGGGACTACATATACATTGGGACTATATATACATTGGTAACCATTGGGACTACATATACATTGGTAACCATTGGGACTACATATACATTGGGACTACATATACATTGGGACTACACATACATTGGGACTACACATACATTGGGACTACACATACATTGGGACTACACATACATTGGGACTACACATACATTGGGACTACCTATACATTGGTAACCATTGGGTTTACATATATATTGAAACTACATATACATTGGGACTACATATACATTGGGACTACATATACGTTGGTAACCATTGGGACTACATATACATTGGGACTACATATACATTGGGACTACATATACATTGGTAACCATTGGGACTGCATATACATTGGGACTGCATATACATTGGGACTACAAATACATTGGGACTGTATACACATTGGGACTACAACTACATTGGGACTACCTATACATTGGTAACCATTGGGTTTACATATATATTGGAACTACATATACATTGGGACTACATATACATTGGGACTACATATACATTGGAACTACATATACATTGGTAACCATTGGGACTACATATACATTGAAACTACATATACATTGAAACTACATATACATTGAAACTACATATACATTGGGACTACATATACATTGGGACTACATATACATTGGGACTACATATACATTGGGACTACATATACATTGGGACTACATATACATTGGGACTACATATACATTGAAACTACATATACATTGGGACTACACATATATTGGGACTACACATACATTGGGACTACATATACATTGGGACTACATATACATTGGGACTACATATTCATTGGGACTACATATACATTGGGACTACATATACATTGGGACTATATATACATTGGTAACCATTGGGACTACATATACATTGGTAACCATTGGGACTACATATACATTGGGACTACATATACATTGAGTAACCATTGGGACTACATATACATTGAGAAACCATTGGGACTACATATACATTGGGACTACATATACATTGGTAACCATTGGAACTACATATACATTGGTAACCATTGGGATTACATATACATTGGTAACCATTGGGACTACATATACATTGGTAACCATTGGAACTACATATACATTGGTAACCATTGGGACTACATATATATTGGTAATCATTGGGACTACATATACATTGGGACTACATATACATTGGGACTACACATACATTGGGACTACATATACATTGGGACTACACATACATTGGGACTACATATACATTGGAACTACATATACATTGGGACTACCTATACATTGGTAACCATTGGGACTACCTATACATTGGGACTACATATACATTGGGACTGCATATACATTGTGACAACATATACATTGGGACTACATATACATTGGGACAACAATACATTGGGACTACATATACATTGGGACTACAACACATTGGGACTACATATACATTGGTAACCATTGGGATTACATATATATTGGAACTACATATACATTGGGACTACATATATATTGGTACTACATATACATTGGTAACCATTGGGACTACATATACATTGGTAACCATTGGGACTACATATACATTGGGACTACATATACATTGGTAACCATTGGGACTAAATATATATTGGTAACCATTGGTACTACATATACATTGGTACTACATATACATTGGTAACCATTGGTACTACATATACATTGGTAACCATTGGGACTACATATACATTGGTAACCATTGAGACTACATATACATTGGTAACCATTGGTACTACATATACATTGGTACTACATATACATTGGTAACCATTGGTACTACATATACATTGGTAACCATTTGGTACTACATATACATTAGTAACCATTGGGACTACATATACATTGGTAACCATTGGGACTACATATACATTGGTAACCATTGGTACTACATATACATTGGGACTACATATACATAGGTAACCATTGGAACTACATATATATTGGTAACCATTGGAACTACATATACATTGGTAAACATTGGGACTACATATACATTGGTAACCATTGGGACTACATATACATTGGTAACCATTGGGACTACATATACATTGGGACTACATATACATTGGTAACCATTGGGACTACATATACATTGGTAACCATTGGTACTACATATACATTGGGACTACATATACATTGGTAACCATTGGAACTACATATACATTGGTAACCATTGGAACTACATATACATTGGTAACCATTGGGACTACATATACATTGGTAACCATTGGGACTACATATACATTGGTAACCATTGGGACTACATATACATTGGTAACCATTGGGACTACATATACATTGGTAACCATTGGGACTACATATACATTGGTAACCATTGGTAATACATATACATTGGGACTACATATACATTGGTAACCATTGGGACTACATATACATTGGTAACCATTGGGACTACATATACATTGGTAACCATTGGTACTACATATACATTGGTACTACATATACATTGGTAACCATTGGGACTACATATACATTGGTAACCATTGCAACTACATATACATTGGTACTACATATACATTGGTAACCATTGGGACTACATATACATTAGGACTACATATACATTGGGACTACATATACATTGGGACTACATATACATTGGTAACCATTGGGACTACCTATACATTGGTAACCATTGGGACTACATATACATTGGTAACCATTGTGACTACATATACATTGGTAACCATTGGGAGTACATATACATTGGTAACCATTGGGACTACATATACATTGGTAACCATTGGAACTACATATACAATGGTAACCATTGGGACTACATATACATTGGTAACCATTGGGACTACATATACATTGGGACTACATATACATAGGTAACCATTGGAACTACATATACATTGGTAACCATTGGGACTACATATACATTGGTAACCATTGGGACTACATATACATTGGTAACCATTGGGACTACATATACATTGGTAACCATTGGGACTACATATACATTGTAACATGGGACTACATATACATTGGGACTACATATACATTGTAACACATATACATTGGTAACCATTGGGACTACATATACATTGGGACTACATATACATTGGGACTACATATACATTGGGACTACATATACATTGGGACTACATATACATTGGGACTACATATACGTTGGTAACCATTGGGACTACATATACATTGGGACTACATATACATTGGGACTACATATACATTGGTAACCATTGGGACTGCATATACATTGGGACTGCATATACATTGGGACTACAAATACATTGGGACTATACACATTGGGACTACAACTACATTGGGACTACCTATACATTGGTAACCATTGGGACTACATATACATTGGAACTACATATACATTGGGACTACATATACATTGGGACTACATATACATTGGTAACCATTGGGACTACATATACATTGGGACTACATATACATTGGGACTACATATACATTGGGACTACATATACATTGGGACTACATATACATTGGGACTACATATACATTGGGACTACATATACATTGGGACTACATATACATTGGGACTACATATACATTGAAACTACATATACATTGGGGACTACACACACATTGGGACTACACATACATTGGGACTACATATACATTGGGACAACATATACATTGGGACTACATATACATTGGGACAACATATACATTGGGACTACATATACATTGGGACTACATATTCATTGGGACTACATATACATTGGGACTACATATACATTGGGACTATATATACATTGGTACCCATTGGGACTACATATACATTGGTAACCATTGGGACTACATATACATTGGGACTACATATACATTGGGACTACATATACATTGGGACTACATATACATTGGGACTACATATACATTGGGACTACATATAAACCATTGGGACTACATATACATTGGGACTACATATACATTGGGACTACATATACATTGGGACTACATATACATTGGGACTACATATACATTGGGACTACATATACATTGGGACTACATACACATTGTGACTACATATACATTGGGACTACATATACATTGGGACTACATATACATTGGGACTACATATACATTGGGACTACATATACATTGGGACTACATATACATTGGGACTACATATACATTGGTAACCATTGGGACTACATATACATTGGTAACCATTGGGACTACATATACATTGGGACTACATATACATTGGAACTACATATACATTGGGACTACACGTACATTGGGACTATGTTGTTTATCGCTTCAACTATTATTTTGTAGGTTGATTTCGAATATTAATGCTGTGGTTTCCGTTTCGCTGTCAGGTTATAGCCTGGTGTTTGAACTTGGAGCCATACAGGATATGGTTTGGCATGACAGTCCAGTAGCTAGAACAGCGTGCTCAATAGTTATTGGCTATATGTTTGCTGGTAGGTTGTCACATTGATTAATTTATGTATCTAGTGTTCATCCAATGCATCATGATACAACAAAGCGTCGTTACTGTGAAAGTTGATACAATCGATTGAAACAATTGCATCTAGCATTAATGTTTTCAGATCAAATTTTGTGTTATGTTGTATCAATTTATCACAGTAATAATGACTTGCTGTACTGGGTTGCATTCCCACACAGTCTTCCGGAAATCTGTTGCATCTGACAAGTCAGACAAAAAGTCCTTCGGTCACGCAAAATTAATGCCAGACCAGTGGTTAACTGGTAATTCAGGGATCGCAGGTTCGCAGGTTTGCAGGTTCGCAGGTTCGCAGGTTCGCAGGTTTGCAGGTTCGCAGGTTCGCAGGTTTGCAGGTTCGCAGGTTCGCAGGTTCGCAGGTTTGCAGGTTCGCAGGTTCGCAGGTTCGCAGGTTTGCAGGTTCGCAAGTTCGCAGGTTCGCAGGTTCGCAGGTTTGCAGGTTCGCAGGTTCGCAGGTTTGCAGGTTCGCAGGTTCGCAGGTTCGCAGGTTCGCGCAGGTTTGCAGGTTCGCAGGTTCGCAGGTTCTGACCCTAATAAAATTTCCGTTGGGACTTTAAACCGAGGTCTCGTGTCAGTGCTGTACACCGTGCACGTAAAATAACCGGAGGAGACTCTGGAATGGGTCTCTGTCTGCATCATTGCACTATCCTCTAAAAATCTAAAATGACTAATCTCTTCAGGAGGCGTCGCTCATATGGGCAACCGGTAGCGACGATAAATAAACGTAAAACACACAATAAATTAGAATTTTAAGTGCATTATAAACAGTTGACTAACCGATGTCAGATACTTTCTGGCAAAGTTTCGTGCAGATTGGCATATGACGTTGTGCTTTGAGATCATATATGATATGCTGTGGTTAGGTTATGCTGAGGTACGACAGATCACTGACTGTCCGTGTACATGTACAATGAATACATTGTACTATACAGTTTGTATAGGTGTCCGTCCGCCCGTTCGTGAAACACTGCTCGGATGGGCACCCAGGGCTTCCTCCGCCAATAGAGAGTCGCCATATCACATAGGCTCTTGGTGTGACTTTAAACCCCAGGAGCCGTTACGATTGTGCCCTTAGGCAAGGCATTTAAATTCCACATTGCCTCTTCTCTCTCCCTCTTGGCGATGGATTCCATCAGGAATGAGGTCTCGAGAGTGATTTATATAAGTTGAAATAACTTGTTTCGCAATCGAGCTAAAATAAATTTGTATAAACTAAACCCCAGGCGAGGTAAGTGAAATAACCGAACAACATCATATAGGAAATCGTCGTCGAACATTTCTCAACTGTTTGTGAGTTCAAGTGGTTTGTGTTTCACCACATGCGCTTCTATGTTATATTGTATGTTTTACGTTTATTTATCGTCACTACCGGTTGCCCATATAGTTATTTTAGATTTTGGATGATAGTGCATGATATAGACAGAGACCAATTCCAGAATCTCCTCTGGTTCTTTTACGTGCACGATGTAAAGCACTGACACGAGACCTCGGTTTAACGTCCCATCTGAAAGACTGTTAATTTTATTAGGGTCAGACGAGGGATCGAACCTGCGATCCCTGGATTACCAGTCCAGCGTGTTACCACTGGACTACAGATCCGTCTATGTTAAAGTGCTGGATTTATGCAGCTAGTGTATGCTTACATTCATGTTCAGCTGGTGTACCATGACGAACTGTCCGACATGTTCAGCTGGTGTACCATGACGAACTGTCCGACATGTTCAGCTGGTGTACCATGACGAACTGTCCGACATGTTCAGCTGGTGTACCATGACGAACTGTCCGACATGTTCAGCTGGTGTACCATGACGAACTGTCCGACATGTTCAGCTGGTGTACCATGACGAACTGTCCGACATGTTCAGCTGGTGTACCATGACGAACTGTCCGACATGTTCAGCTGGTGTACCATGACGAACCGTCCGACATGTTCAGCTGGTGTACCATGACGAACTGTCCGACATGTTCAGCTGGTGTACCATGACGAACTGTTCGACATGCTCAGCTGGTGTACCATGACGAACTGTCCGACATGTTCATCTGGTGTACCATGACGAACTGTCCGACATGTTCAGCTGGTGTACCATGACGAACTGTCCGACATGTTCAGCTG
The DNA here is from genome assembly GCA_014843695.1 of Archivesica marissinica. NCBI lineage: Eukaryota > Metazoa > Mollusca > Bivalvia > Venerida > Vesicomyidae > Archivesica > Archivesica marissinica. The sequence goes on from CM026397.1 coordinate 841,582, forward strand.
GTGTACCATGACGAACTGTCCGACATGTTCAGCTGGTGTACTATGACGAACTGTTCGACATGTTCAGCTGGTGTACCATAACGAACTGTCCGACATGTTCATCTGGTGTACCATGACGAACTGTCCGACATGTTCAGCTGGTGTACCATGACGAACTGTCCGACATGTTCAGCTGGTGTACCATGACGAACTGTCCGACATGTTCAGCTGGTGTACCATGACGAACTGTCCGACATGTTCATCTGGTGTACCATGACGAACTGTCCAATTAGTGCAGTGGCTAGCGCGCTCGCTTCTCACCAATGCAACCCGGGTTCGATCCTCGGAACAGGAAGTATGTGAGATAGATGGTACGATGGTCGCCAAATAGTACAGGTGGGTTTCTCCGGGTATTCCGGACCACATTCATTTACGCTTTCATCGCTGCCCCAATCGTTGTAAAATAAATAAAGTTTAAACTTAAATACTGTCTAGATTCATGGCGTCGTACATTGGATATTCTTCCTTCGACTTATTTCAGACATTCTTTGCATGATGCTATGGTGTAAGATGACCAAAGCCGAACTGTCTGTGTATGTGTTCCACCACTCGGCTACTGTGTATGCCTACTATTTCATTTCGGTAAGATATAGACAATATAGATCTGTGTTTATTAGTAAGTTTAGAATTTATTTCGTTCAGTAATCACCGAAATTTGTATCTCCATGAGTGGTATTCGATAAATGCCAGCACAATCTATTTAACTGTTTTTAAAAATATCAGGTTATTGGCATACCGTGGGTTTTTGGCATACTGCGGTATACATTGATTTTCGAATTACTTTCAACAATGTCTGCTATGTTTCTTTTCAGTTGACTAGCCAAGACTACCATTGGTGTATACATTCAATGGTGAACAAAATATAATATGGCATATGTATTAATTATAAGAACAGATACTGGTTATTGCGAACTTTCAATACATTAAACTTATATATTACATATACTATATTGTAATGTTACCTATGCGTAGTATACGTTATTGGATATTATTCTGACAAACAATATGCGCAATATTACACTGTAGGTAATACTGATCCAAATGCTTTTCCATTGGCCTGGAATATGTACCGCTATTTTGGGAATATTGCAACCGGAACTCAACTGGCCGAATGCAACATATTATACATTTAGCTACATGCATTATACTTCACTACGTAATGTTTTCATTTATGCGTGTCTTAGGGCTTCTCTGAGTACTGTAGAGTAGAATAGAGGTTTTAGTACCAACATATGCTTTTGTTCAATTTGGTTCAGTCGACAGTGGGAGAGGTAAATACGTAATGTTAATCTTAATAAATAAAGCCGCAATATGCATAACAATATGACAAACACATGCAATATAAGATACTGATGTTTGTGTATGAAGATAATGCATGATAAATAAAACTAATATTCACAAAGTGATAAGAACAACTCCTCCTGCCGTAGCAAAATAAAATATCCTATTCCATAAAAGACGCCGTACTCCCGTGAGGCGCCAATAATTGTGTGTCTGACGCGGAATATTATAACATTATACTTCAGGTATACGGTGTCCTGTGTTATTTTGGAATGATTCGCCTTATTGCAGAAATGTCGACAGTTCCCGTCAATCAAAGGTATTTTCTCTAAGCCTCTACTTTTAACAATATACAACAGAAATGTGAACAGTTCCTGCCAATCAATGGCATGCAGTTTGAACAGTTCCCGCCAATCAATGGCATGTAGTTTGAACAGTTCCCGCCAATCAATGGCATGTAGTTTGAACAGTTCCCGCCAATCAATGGCATGTAGTTTGAACAGTTCCCGCCAATCAATGGCATGTAGTTTGAACAGTTCCCGCCAATCAATGGCATGTATTTTGAACAGTTCCCGCCAATCAATGGCATGTAGTTTGAACAGTTCCCGCCAATCAATGGCATGTAGTTTGAACAGTTCCCGCCAATCAATGGCATGTAGTTTGAACAGTTCCCGCCAATCAATGGCATGTAGTTTTAACAGTTCCCGCCAATCAATGGCATGTAGTTTGAACAGTTCCCGCCAATCAATGGCATGTAGTTTGAACAGTTCCCGCCACTCAATGGCATGTAGTTTGAACAGTTCCCGCCAATCAATGGCATGTAGTTTGAACAGTTCCCGCCAATCAATGGCATGTTGTTTGAACAGTTCCCGCCAATCAATGGCATGTAGTTTGAACAGTTCCCGCCAATCAATGGCATGTAGTTTGATGTTTGCCAAGAAGACTACGTCCTTTAGCAACACGTCGTCATATTGCAGTTTCCAGTTTGGGTTATTTTAAGAGATTTCAGATTTGCTCTTTCCTCAACCAATCAGAAAGCTGAGACTGAGATTGAGAGTTGAGAACAGTATTATAACCGCCAGGCCAGGACGTCACGCTGTTGTCACGATGATGTCACGCTGTTGTCACGATGTTCAACGAACAGTGTGTTACCTCCCACAAGTAATATGATTAAAGATATAAACTAACTCTAGCATATTTTTGATTTTCCAGATGGTATTTTGACATCACCTGCTATCCCCGGACACGAGTTATCGTGATTCTAAATGGACTTCTAATGGTGCTTTCTTTCTTCGTGTTCCGGATGGCCGTCATGCCGTTCTACTGGTACCAGATTTGGCTGGTTACAGGCACAGAAGCGATTATGAAGTTAGGACACATACAGTTGATCATGTACATACCTTGTGTAGTGTTAGATGTGCTTAATATTATATGGTTCCATAAAATGTGCAGAGGTTTTGTAAAAGCAATCAAAAGAATGATACATACGATAGGGGACACTGCCCGAGAAGATAAATTCAAAACGGTTTGATAGCCAATGCAAAACTACCTTCTCGTGACCCAGCCATTACTTTTATATACATAGACGTGAAAAAGACACTGGGTTCAATTATGCGACTTTAAACCGAGGTCTCGTGTCGGTGCTCTACACTGTGCACGTAAAAGAACCAGAGGAGCTCTGGGATGGGTCTCTATCTGTATCATTGCACTATCCTCCAAACATCTAAAATGACTAATCTCTTCAGGAAGCGTCGCTCATATGGTTAACCGGTAGCGACGATAAATAAACGTAAAACACAAACACACTGGGTTCAATTCAATATCGATATGAAATCGATTTAAATTATATTAGTGTATGATTGGGCATAACATTGTAATCCTTTAAACTGATTTGTTCAGCTCACAATAAAACTAGAAAGAAATAACTCTAGTATTACTACAATAAACCTAGTGTTTTCAAAGTTTCAACTTTTGTAGCTTTAAAGCGACACAACATCGGTGAAAAAAGCAAATTTCTACATAATCTAATTCCTATTACTTAATATATATTTTTTCCAAATATTTGTAACAGAATCTGAGTATACGATAGACAAACAAATAGAGTTTAATATAGATTATAAAATGGTTTCATTTGGTAATCAAAGTATAGAGCATCCCCATATTATGATAGATTTCATAATTCTTTTAGCAAAATATTATATTTTTAAAAGCAAAATAGAAAAATGTGTTCCAAACTGCATTACCTTTATCAGATATTTAAAAGAAAGACAACACATCGAAGAACATATAGCCTTTATGAAAACTAAACTAGAAGCTCACACTAGAAAGTGGAACAAATTGATATTGACTGATAGAAGTATAATCACAAGCATGTAACAGCAATCGTATTAGCAACTGATATTGAAAAGATGTTTGTATTCTGCATCGGAATTTTTCATCTCTTCTGTTATCTTACTTTCAAACCTAATTCCTTCTCTCTTTATAAAATTTAATAAATGCATTTGTATATATACTATACTAGTATATAGTATCGATAGATTATTGTAAAACAACTGTAATTGATATTATATGTTTACATATGTAATTGTTAATTACAACATGAAAAAATAAACGGGCTACTCCTCGTAGCTGAAACAAAAAGAATCTGAGTATTTCAACGTATAAACAAGCATATACGACGTTTGTTGACAGCAAAATAATGTAAATATGGTCAACATGCATGCATGAATAACAACATTGATGGTACAGATTTACCGTTATATCTCACTGTGTGACTGTGCTTATTTATGTTTTAGACTGACCTGGTTTAGATTATCTCTAGCGGTTAGTATAGACTCCAATGATAAACACAGGTCAAAACAGGAGATTGGCTGATCATTATATGAATTGTTACATTTAGTTTTGAGAGTTTGTTGACTTCAAAAACACTAATAGTGGGCTTAAAGTTAGTGTTCAAATTATTTCGGAAGAATTTGTAAAAGCAATGCTATTTATGCGTAAAATATGTCTGTTTTTGCTTTCTGCGATGTCACTTTAATGCAACCTCTCAACAATATCAAAGCAAAATGAGTGACCTCGCCGGTTGTTCTATTACCTCCCTTGGCAGATAAAGTCCGATTTATCCCGAAATGCAAAGCGGTTCTTTTAGTTGGAATCCTTTGTGTTTACAGTTGTTCCCTAACCAGATGTTGCACATTGATAAATGTTATTTTATCTAAATAATTTACAGATGTTTTACACATTGGATATACTGCAGGATATATGTCGAGATATAGTAACATAATAATTATAATATGAGAAAGTGGAAGAACATTGATAACATGGTGTGCAAATTAAACAACGATAAAAACAGAGTAAACAACTTAAGAGGACCTACATACTTTTAGGGAGTATTCAGGGGCAGTAACTCACCGATGTCTCTCATTGGGAAACTATGTTTATGAAGCAGTTGCACTGAGGAGTGCGTGGATCAATTCCATCGAATATGTAACTTGACTTTGAGCATTGTTATAGTACTATTTACTTAAACTGAGTTCAACATCCTTTATTTGGATTTCTATAAGATACTGTATATCAGATTCCATTAGTGTCATACTCATATACTTAAGGCGACATTACATCACAAAAAGCAAATAAAATGCATGCTTCCACGTATAAATGCATTGCTACTACAAATTATTCCGAATACATTCGAACACTAACATTGAATCAATAAACAGTGGTTTTGTGGATTGAAACTAGGATTTCATATAACTGTCATCCATGCTCCTGAATTGACGTTTGTTTGTCATCGGATTCAGCACTAAACCCGAGATAATGTCGTTTAGAGATAATTTAACTAAGAATAGTCTACAAATAAATAAGCACAAATGTGAGATATAACGGCAAATCTGTAGCATACATCGTGTTATACACTAGTTGTATTATGTATGGATGTATACATTATTTTGTTATTTATATAATTATGGTTTATTTGCTTTTTGCGATGTAATGTCACTTTAATTCTAGAGGTACATGACTATTATATAATGTTCTAGAGGTACATGAATATTATATAATGTTCTAGAGGTACATGAATATTATAAACTGTTCTAGAGGTACATGAATATAATATAATGTTCTAGAGGTACATGAATATAGTACAATGTTCTAGAGCTACATGAATGTACTATAATGTTCTAGAGCTACATGAATATAATGTTTAGAGCTACATGAATGCAATATAATGTTCTAGATGTACATGAATATAGTATAATGTTCTAGAGCTACATGGATGTAATATAATGTTCTAGAGCTGCATGGGTGTAATATAATGTTCTAGAGCTGCATGAATATAATATAATGTTCTAGAGCTACATGAATATAATATAATGTTCTAGAGATAAATGAATACAATATAATTTAGAGCTACATGGATATAATGTTCTAGAGCTACATGAATATAATGTTCTAGAGCTACATGAATATGATGTTCTAGAGCTACACGAATGTAATATAATGTTCTAGAGCTACATGCATGTAATATGGTGTTCTAGAGCTACATAAATGTAATATAATGTTCTAGAGATAAATGAATATAATGTTTTAGAGCTACATGAACATAATGTTCTAGAGCTGCATGAATATAATATAATGTTCTAGAGCTACGTGAATATAATATAATGTTCTAGAGATAAATGAATATAATGTTTTAGAGCTACATGAACATACTGTTCTAGAGCTACATGAATATAATGTTCTAGAGCTACATGAATATGATGTTCCAGAGCTTCATTGATTTAATATAATGTTCTAGAGCTGCATGAATGTAATATGATGTTCTAGATAAACATGCATATAATGTTCTAGAGCTGAATGTATGCAATATAATGTTCTAGAGCTACATGAATATAATATAATGTTCTAGAGCTACATGAATATAATGTTCTAGGGCTACATGGGTATAATATAATGTTCTAGAGTTTCATGAATATAATATAATGTTTAGAGCTACATGAATGTATAATGTTCTAGAGGTACAGGGATATATAATGTTCTAGAGGTACAGGGATATAATATAATATTCTAGAGGTACAGGGATATACTATAATGTTCTAGAGGTACAGGGCTATAATATAATGTTCTAGATGTACAGGGATATATAATGTTCTAGATGTACAGGGATATATAATGTTTTAGAGGTACAGGGATATATAATGTTCTAGAGGTACAGGGATATATAATGTTCTAGAGGTACAGGGATATAATATAATGTTCTAGAGGTACATTGATATAATATAATGTTCTAGAGGTACAGGGATATATAATGTTCTAGAGGTACAGGGGTATATAATGTTCTAGAGGTACAGGGATATAATATAATATTCTAGAGGTACAGGGATATATAATGTTCTAGAGGTACAGGGATATATAATGTTCTAGAGGTACAGGGATATATAATGTTCTAGAGGTACAGGGATATATAATGTTCTAGAGGTACAGGGATATATAATATTCTAGAGGTACAGGGATATATAATGTTCTAGAGGTACAGGGATATAATATAATGTCTAGAGCTACATGAATATATAATGTTCTAGAGGTACAGGTATATAATATAATATTATATAGCTTCTGTCATTAATTAACCTAGCATTTTCAAACACACTTAAGTTTCTATTTCTAAGCATCACACCTTGGCCAATGGATTCATTTACATAATTATGATTAATATCGAACCCTAACTATTGTAAATCAGATGGTCAAGAAATGTTCACTCGGACTATGAACTGTAGTCATACACCCTTATCGCCCTCGTTATTGTAATATTTATAGCAAAGTACATATATATGCTGCATTGTTATCCAGGTATTTATCCTATGTCATTGAACAAACATAGATGAAGTAATATCCATGACTATATGCAGATAACGACAGAGGGAATGCTATATCAAATATTATGTTTGCAGCAAACATGTAAAAAAAGAGACACATGTAGCCTACACGTATATATTTATTGTAGTTACCTATCGATTTATGGCATTACATATGAAAGTATATGTTCGGTAATTAATTACATGAATAGTATTACCTCCACTGTCAATAATGTTATGTTTTTGTCCCAATATACCAGTCTGTTTATCTATTAGCCGGGTTACCGACTGATTGTCATGAAATGTGGTGCAAGTGTGAGCTTCAGGTTATGTACAAACCCATTAGATTCTGGGGGTCATCCGGATGCAGGTAATTTTAATAGGATTATTATAAGGTCAAAATGGACATTTAACAGTGTGGCGGATGCTTCGTATTCTCGGATTGCTCTTGTTTTGATTGCAATGCTATACATATTAAAGCAGCACAACATCGTCATAAAGGATGTTTTGGGTAAAATATAAATTCTAATGTGTGTGTGTTTACAAAAAGCGAAATAGTCGCTCAGAAACGATAACATTCCAATAAATTTAAACCGTCGTATACGCGAATTTGTTTATCAACATACGGACTGTAAACATGCACAGCGCGCATGCGTGAAACAACAGAGGATGTAGAAAACACCGTATATATTTTGAACATGAAATACTATCTATCTAACTTCCTCTAATGTCGAACCCCTCGCGGGGATGTAGAAATGTCCCTAAAAGACTTAGCTAACAGAAATGAATCAACATATCAAGTAATATAATTAAAAAGACAACGTGGGACAAATGGGGACGATGCATTCCGAATGTAAGCAAGTGCTGACGATGCGTTCCGGTTGTAAACAAGTGCGTGACCGATCGACTCGGAAAGTCCTACTTTCGGTTTCGAGTTTGTTTTATCGCAAAAAAAACACTGTTTACCAAATGAACATAAGCATACAAAGTATAATGTTAGAATGTGTAGCAGCATTGCTACCCATACGTAAAATTTGAATTTTTCAAATATCTTTTATTTCATACGATGTAATGATGCTTTAATGAAGTTTGAAAAGTGGGAATTGTGTACAATTGAAAGACACAATCAAGTAGGGAGTCATTATTATATGCATGGATTATATGCATGGAAAAGTGACACCATCTACCCATTTCAAATACATAATCAAGTAGGGAGGCATTATTATATGCATGGATTATATGCATGGAAAAGTGACACCGTCTACTCATTTAAATACATAATCAAGTAGGCAGTCATTATTATATGCATGGAAAAGTGACACCGTCTACCCATTCAAAGACATAATCAAGTAGGCAGTCATTATTATATGCATGGAAAAGTGACACCGTCTACCCATTTAAATACATAATCAAGTAGGGAGTCATTATTATATGCATGGCAGGGCTCACGCTGGCCATCGCAAATGGCGCCAAATGCGATAATAAATTGAAAATGGCGCAAAAAAAATATTTTTGGCGAAAATAAATGGCGCTGGGTTAAAAAATCGCGAAAATGCCATAAAGTTGATTTTCCCAGGACACAGTCTCTGTGTGTATTGGTAAAACTGGTAGACTGGGTTTAAGCTTGTAGTTAGCGAGCGCATCTGGGGAGTATAAAATTGATAACCAGTCTACCGTGTTATCACCTGTGTGTAGCAACCACCACGCATCTTTACTGCGCATTATTGCGCAATCGGTGTTCCGATAAAAAACTGACCCCAACATATGTCCTGTGTATTACGGTCTTGTATGAACAGAGCAAAGGCTTTCCGATTGAAATATTTGCATAAGTGGGAGGAGATATGACCAAATATGGCGTATATGCCCATTTGGCTGTTACGCAGTATATATTTACAGTTCAAAACCGAAAGTGAAAATTTCAAATATCATAAATTTGTCCAAAACGGCCATATACGCTAATGAAATTGGTATTTTATGATAGATATATCAGTATTCTTTTCATTCTGGGCACTTCCAAGAATGTAATTTGACGTATATCCTGTTTATTTGGCTCGCATCTGAGTGACATGACAAGTCTCACCGGACAAGGGAAGTAATCAATCTTAACCATTACCAATATTCCACTTCCGCCGTCCCGACTCGTAATTCATGCAGAGTAAAAAAAACATTAAAATATTGCAAAGTATGTCCTTCTCTCAAGCTCGATTGAGGTATAAATAGATACGGTATTGTGGTTTGGAATAAATGCAAATATGCATTTGCGCTGACTGAAGATTAATTAGCTTGTATTTGCAATTTTCTAAAATCAAAATGGCTGTTCGTACACCGTTCATTCGTACTCGGTTACGAGTCGGTATATTAAAACTATATTAATTTATAAGTGTGTTGTAAGTACTGTGTGCATACAATTGTTACAGAACAGGTGAGAAATGTTTATAGAAGCAAATAACACTGACTACTATGTAGAATACCGTTTCATGATCAAGTAATAAGCTGGGGTCAACTTTTTTGATTTTTAAGTCTGCCTAAATTTTTGGCTCTAACTTCACTGAAATGGCTCCAATTTTTTTCATTTGGCGAAAGTGGTGGCGCAAAGAAAAAAAAAGCCAGTGTGAGCCCTGCATGGAAAAGTGACACCGTCTACCCATTCAAAGACATACTCAAGTAGGGAGGCATTATTATATGCATGGAAAAGTGACACCGTCTACCCATTTAAATACATAATCAAGTAGGGAGTCATTATTATATGCATGGAAAAGTGACACCGTCTACCCATTTAAATACATAATCAAGTAGGCAGGCATTATTATATGCATGGAAAAGTGACACCGTCTACACATTCAAAGATTTAATCAAGTAGGGAGTCATTATTAAAGACATGGAAAAGTACAAAGATAAACCAATTCTTCCTCTGATAAGGCATGTTTTATGTAATTTCAAACAGGTTAGTAGAGAGGCAGGATCCCAAATGACAAAATCAAAATCAGTTTGTGAAAGAGAAGTACACCCACCCCAGATAGCTTGCATATAGGGTGCTACACCTGTCCAGGGTGAATGTATAAAAATATTTTTCCAGAATCCGCCAATTTTAACACATTTTCAGAAATTTGCTGATACGGCAAAACATTGAAATTAAAGGGTATGGGAAAGACGAATTGCTCATAAAATATTCAATGACCACTTAAAATGAGGTTTGTATGTGCACTACAAGATCAATATGCCAACTAATTATGGATGTTTGTAATGGTCACAGGGGCTTGAAAGGTCAAGTGAGCCTGCATACTCCCAAATTTCGTGAATTGTTCACATTTTACCCCCTAACACAATGTTATATTGTAAAATAAACCCTTTGTACACTTGATTCATACAGTAACCATATCAAGCAAGATTTTGAAAAATAAGAGAACCTGATATGGCTATTGGAGCACGATTAGTGGGGCTTTCAAACAGACCCATATTTGTAAAATTGTCACAAAAGTGTTGATACGCCGATTATAGGTGAGGGGAAGGAGAAACTCCTATCAAGCGGTAAGTATTCATCATAGAGTAATTATTGACAACTCAGCATGAAGTGTGTTATGTCATCAACAGATTAAATGTGCCAAACAATTATGGATCCTTTCTAATGTTCACAGGAGGTCATGTGATCCTGCAAACCCCGACATTTCGGAAATATTTCAAATTTGACCATTTACAAGCACAATATGTCCTGTAAAATAAATTCTATTTACACTTGATACAGTGTTGATATCAAGGAGGAAATCAACTTGATATCGCCATTAGGGTATGAATAGTGGGGGTTCCAAACGGGCATGTTGTGCTACAAAAGTCGATTACAGGTGAGTATAGGAGAAACTCCTATAACGGTAAGTATTCATCATCAGTAATAAATACCATTCAAATTGAAGGATGTCATGTCGTCAACAGATACAATATGCCATAAAAATATGGATGTGTTCTAAGGGTTTATGAGGGTTGACAGGTCACGTGAGTCTGCAAACCCCGCAATTTCGGATAGTTTTCAAATTTAGCCATAATCACAATGTTGCACTGTAAAATCAACCCCATTTACACCTGATTCATACAATGTTCATATCAAGAAATGTTTTGATTCGCCATTGGATTACGAATGGGTGGGGGTTCCAAACAGACCTTTCTCACTACAATTGACAAAAAATGTTGATCGAGTATAGGTGGGAGAAGGAGTAACTCCTATCAATCAGGAAGTATTCATCACATAGTTGATAACATTACAGGCACAGTCTAACGGACACTGGGATTTATTAAGCGTAACTTGGCTTGAAATTGTGCCCATCTTCTGTCAAAGAAAGAGGTTATCAAGTGATGGTCCGCCTCCCCAAGTTAGAATACTCTTCTCCAATATGGAACCCACAACAACAAACCCAATTAAAGCACATTGCACAGATCATAGGTAATGCGGCCAGATTTGTTGCCAACAAACCCTTCAATCCACATAAAGTAGACAGGGTCTCTTCCATCAGTTCATCTCTCCATTAGCCATCTTTACAACAACGACGCCAACACTCTGATTTGGTTCTGCTCTACAGCGGTTTTCATGGACTTGTTAATTCGTATTTACCATATCCTGCACTCATTCGTTCAACTAGTCATAGTAACGAGATGAAGTTTATACAACCTATTGTCGCCTGAATGTCTACCAGCACTCGTGTTTTCCGAGTACGATACCAATCTGGAACACCATGCCACACCACGGTTGTGACTGCCCCGTACACATTCAAGTTAATTGTCCAGTCTCTCCCTGCATTCCGGGCCTAGTGATGAATAATATATAGTGTATAGTGTAAATACAAATTGGCGTGAGTTATTTTTATCGTTTGATTTGCGTGCACTCCACACTCTGCCGTGCGCGTTCTTTTAACCCTCTTCAGTAGATGTCGTCGGTGGCGTTGGGGGAGTACCTCGTTGAAGTTGAAGAGTAATAAATGACCGCTTAAAATGATGAGTTTGAAGAGTTTCAAGTCTTCAACAATGCGAAATCTCCAGAAATGGATTTATCGAGCCTGTATCCATCGCCCAAATCAATCTTTTAAAATTCAACCTCTAAAATAGTTTTGTTTTACATTAGACGCATTCCAAGCAAGATTCAATATGATGTCTGAAAAGCTGGGACTGCACTCTACAGTTATAACCTTTGACATGCACTGTGATGTAAATCAAAGGATTTGCTTGGATAAAGTTCGTTTGGATAAAGAAGGATGTACTGAATGCTTCTATGCTACAAAAAACTTTATGAAGCCCATAGGACAGCACCTAGTAGCATCATTTCTGAGTGATATATTGGTTGAAGATGTTTGGGGGACAATACGACTCCCAATATGAAGCATAATGACTACAGCAAACTAACTCTCGAAACTAGTTGGTGGATACTGTGGCCAATGTTTCGGTTCTGGGCGAAGGAATATGGGAAAGTATTTGGTGAAGAACTCAAGGAATATATTGAGTAAGTCATATCACACTTTGTAAACCATAAAGCTGAATAGGTGACAACGTCGTTTGAAATGCTAGTTGATACAACAGGTAGCAGTACATGGTTACTGGAAGAATATGATTATTCCAAATGTGATAATCGGAGCAATAACGTATAGAGACATTGCATGGAGATGGTCTCAATCCTCATGTTATTCATTCGTGCTGATCGGGAAGGAAACTGGGAACTATACCTTGAACATTTTGCAAATATGCTACCATGGTTTGCACTCTATAATTACACAACTTGTGCTTGTTGGGGTTCAGTTTACGTGGCAGACCTGAACCAGCTAGAAAGTATCGACACTAATGTACACATGGAGTTCTTGGTAGGGCGGTTCTCGATCAAACGATCAAACAGGCCATATTGTCAAGTGGCGATGGACAAAGCTCTTGAGCATATTGACAAAATAGCCAATGTAAGTGGATGCATCGTAAACATAGCACAGCGATATTTAAATAGGGAACAGTGGTACTTAACATAACAGTGAAAAAGCTCAACTGTCGGATGCTACCCATCCAATGCTTTGTATTCAACTGGAGAACGTAAATGATGGTTGCGATCACCGAGATGCAGCTACTCTGGTCGAAAGCGCGATTAGCAAGATGCATCAAAGCTTATCTCTGAATTCCAACGATTTGGAGTTTATTTACCATGCTTGTGATGAACACAGTCTGTCCGCAAAATTAACGATGTGACACCAGAGGAAGTGAAGAATTCCACGTATTGTGGATAGCAGGGTACATGTATACTATTATTGAAAAATTCCTCAGAACAAGACCAAAACGCTTAGTTCAATATACACTGGAATGTTCCAATGACATAGGATAAGTCGAAAGCCGACCGAGAACTTTTAAGAAGGTTGCTGCAGATAGTGACACCATTCTACAGCATGAACTTGAACTGTTTCACTAGCACTTGCTGGAACAAATCACATTTTACTTTCTACAAATAGTGCTGAATTTGTTGAGTTATTAACACAACTTATTTTGATCTAGAATGTACTTCAGAGCAGTGAGATGAACACATACATCCTCATTGATGGACTCGTCAATTTATGGTAGTTGAACAAAGGTCCACGTACACATATTTGTATCGATCTTAAGCAGAGTTGACCTCTCCGAAGCAAGCATTGTTCGTACCCCAGTAACAATAACATGTTCATTTGTTCACTAATGCTTCCTTTGATATTATATGCATTGTATATTTAGTATATATCCAGCAATTTTGCCTGCTTAGAATACAGATAAATGAAATGGATTAACAATGATACGAGCACATAGTTAACCGGCTTTTCATTGTCTTCAAGTCACCATTTTCATGAGTGTCCGGTTTTGTTTCACTGTGTTACGCTAATTGCGGATATACGATGCATGTCGTATTTAGACAATTGTTTATTAGAACTATTGAAACAGTAGCTTAATAGTACCTTGATAAAGTGGCTGACGGGAAGTCAATGCTATTCTAGACGCGATAACTCATGTTGAATGGTTTATAGCATGTATTGTGGAAATAATTAAAGAAAGCTGTTTTCTTCCATTTTGCCAACATCTCATAAATGCCTTAGAAACCGTCCTACGTGCTATTCAACACACAATCGTAAGTGAGCCCATATGAATTATACTAGACGTAAGAAACAACTATTTTGCAAATACGGAAATTCTCTCACATTGATTACATAGTGTGTATTATATATCTCTCGTGGTGAGAGGTCTTTATGCAAAATTATGTAAGAAAATTAGGAATGAATGTCATTTTATATTGAAGACAGCCAATTCTCTGTTCGATGAGTCAAATATAGGAAATGTCACGGTCAATAACCTATGCTTGGCATCACCGCCACAAGCACCACGCTTCACCCCCAGCGGTCCTCAACTCGATGAGATGTTGATGTGAAACGTTTAAACTTTCAAAAATGTCATAAAGTGTGCTACATGGAGTCCTGCTCATTTCTGATATATATAATTGGAATACGTTTACTTTTGGAGAAAACAATAGAGATATGAATATGACATATCTACAGTTTTTATTGCATTTTCGGGGTTTTTCATTTTTCATTTTCTAGGACAATCTGCAGGCCTGGGTCGTTCGAGCAATCTTCATAATCGACTTAGAATGCTCGATCCTATGCTTTAGTCTATACAAATTTATTTTAGCTCGATTGCGAAACAAGTTCTTATAACTTATATTAATCACTCTCGAGACCTCATTCCTGATGGAATCCATCGCCACGAGGGAGAAAGAAGAAGCAATGTGGAATTTAAATGCCTTGCCTAAGGGCATCGTAACGGCTCCAGCGGGGCTCGAACTCCGGACCTTTCGCACCTGAAGCGAACGCGCATCCACTGCGCTATCACGACTTCCACGATCCTATGCTTTGCGGCGGCGAGTGTTAAATAAACGGATTCATCATAGTTTTGCATCTGATCTGTTGCATGAATGTGTTGCTTGTTGGAAGAAGTGTAACAACATTGATATATCAGTCTATACATGTCCGTGTTATTTACGAATTATATTACGGTCTGGGACGTGTACATTATATAGAGAGACGGCGTTTTCCCCAATATGATAGCTGGGAAGAGGTGATCAATATAAGACTGGAATGGGATGTCATTTTGTGTGCTGTACACTGTATTTGTGTGTGGCAGGACTGTTGGCCTATTGTTAGGCAGGACTGGAACACATATGGGAGGTCCCCTGTTTAATAAGCATATGCTGTGTTGTTAGAGAATGTTGAAGCTCAGGTTTGCAGTAGATTAACCTGTATACACGGGAGTGAAACGATTACTGGATATTTAAGTAGGTTGGGGCTTGCCGTGACATAAAGAGGAGTACGTCTGATTGGAATGAACTATTGGTTCACCTGATGAGCGTGAGGTGTCGTAGTGTGACAGAAGTGAAAATAGATGAACATACATTTGGTTAACTGACAGAGTGGAGAATTCTGCAAGGCGAAATAGCACAGTACACTATACATCTGAAATAATGAATGTGTAGTCATTGCGCATGTGCATTGACTCGTTGTACTAAACATGAAGGTTTCGAAAACAGTAATGTTAAGTTTCTTTGTTTATAATGTAGTCATTTTCCTGTTCAAACTGACTGTCACAATTTTCAAATGTGTTGCTATAGTTGCTATTGTTGCTATTGTTGCTATAGTTGCTATAGTTGCTATTGTTGCTATAGTTGCTATTGTTGCTATAGTTGCTATAGTTGCCATTGTTGCTATATTTGCTATAGTTGCTATTGTTGCTATAGTTGCTATTGTTGCTATAGTTGTTATAGTTGCTATGGTTGCTATTGTTGCTATAGTTGCTTGCTATAGTTGCTATTGTTGCTATAGTTGCTATTGTTGATATAGTTGCTATAGTTGCTATAGTTGCTATTGTTGCTATTGTTGCTATAGTTGCTATTGTTGCTATAGTTGCTATAGTAGCTATTGTTGCTATTGTTGCTATAGTTGCTATTGTTGCTATAGTTGCTATTGTTGCTATAGTTGCTATTGTTGCTATGGTTGCTATTGTTGCTATATTTGCTATTGTTGCTATAGTTGCTATAGTTGCTATAGTTGCTATAGTTGCTATGGTTGCTATTGGTGCTATAGTTGCTATTGTTGCTATAGTTGCTATTGTTGCTATCGTTGCTATAGTTGCTATTGTTGCTATAGTTGCTATAGTTGCCTATTGTTGCTATAGTTGCTATTGCACGATTGCATTATGCGTAGCTAGCTGAAAATGATGTGCAAGCCAATTTGAACTATTAAGCACCACAGGCGTGAATCCGGTAGGGGGTCTGGGGGCATCCTACCCACTAATTCTCTGAAATCTGGACATCAAATGGTGCACTATGGTACATTTTAATGGAAGACTATACACTAACAAAAACACAAGACTAATTTTTCCATCTACTTCTGTATATCCAGCAAAAAAAAAAACACTTCCTGAATATAATGTGCAAACCCGGGCATTGTGGCGTAAAGGTAGCTACGCGCCTGGCATATAGTCGTTACACAACCAGTATTACACACGTACTGCAGTAACGAAATCCACCCTTTCTAACGTGTTTAATGTACTTGAACATTTTTGAAAAATATATAATCTTAGTTGAACTATTATGGTCTTGTTCGTACCACTCTCTCCATAGCTCCATTTCATCGCAACACATCATAAAAGCAATATTTTACAATTAATGTGCGTACATTACTTTTATCATGTTTTATTAAAGTACTGTGTGTGTTGTTACGTTTATTTATCGTCGCCACCGGTTGCTCATATGAGCGACGCCTGCTGAAGACATTAGTCATTTTAGATTTTTTGGCGGATAGTGCAATGGTACAGTCAGAGACCCATTACAGAATCTCCTCTTGTTCTATTACGTGCACGGTGTCCTTAGGCAAGGCAAATAATTGCCACATTGCCTCTTCTCTCTCCCTCGTGGTAGTGAACACTTTCTCTCTCCCTCATGGTAGTGGACCTCTTCTCTCTCCCTCGTGATTGAGGACCTCTTCTCTCTCCCCCGTGGTAGTGGACCTCTTCTCTCTCCCCCGTGGTAGTGGACCTCTTCTCTCTCCTTCGTGGTAGTGGACCACTTCTATCGCCCTCATGGTAGTGGACCTCTTCTCTCTTCCTCGTGGTAGTGGACCTCTTCTCTCTCCTTCGTGGTAGTGGACCTCTTCTATCGCCCTCGTGGTAGTGGATATCTTCTATCGCCCTCGTGGTAGTGGACCTCTTCTCTCTCCCTCGTGGTAGTGGACCTCTTCTCTCTCCTTCGTTGTAGTGGACCTCTTCTATCGCCCTCGTGGTAGTGGACCTCTTCTCTCTCCCTCGTGGTAGTGGACCTCTTCTCTCTTCCTCGTGGTAGTGTACCTCTTCCCCTTCCTTCGTGGTAGTGGACCTCTTCTCTCTTCCTCATGGTAGTGGACCTCTTCTCTCTTCCTCGTGGTAGTGGACCTCTTCTCTCTTCATCATGGTAGTGTACCTCTTCTCTCTTCCTCGTGGCAGTGGACCTCTTCTATCGCCCTCGTGTTAGTGGACCTCTTCTCTCTTCCTCGTGGTAGTGGACATCTTCTCTCTCCCTCGTGATTCCCTCGTGGCAGTGGACCTCTTCTCTCTCTCCCTCGTGGTAGTGGACCTCTTCTATCGCCCTCGTGTTAGTGGACCTCTTCTCTCTTCCTCGTGGTAGTGGACATCTTCTCTCTCCCTCGTGATTCCCTCGTGGTAGTGGACCTCTTCTCTCTCTCCCTCGTGGTAGTGGACCTCTTCTATCGCCCTCGTGGTAGTGGACCTCTTCTCTCTTCCTCGTGGTAGTGGACCTCTTCTCTCTTCCTCGTAGTAGTGGACCTCTTCTATCGCCCTCGTTGTAGTGGACCTCTTCTATCGCCCTCGTGGTAGTGGACCTCTTCTCTCTTCCTCGTGGTAGTGTACCTCTTCTATCGCCCTCGTGGTAGTGGACCTCTTCTCTCTTCCTCGTGGTAGTGTACCTCTTCTATCGCCCTCGTTGTAGTGGACCTCTTCTCTCTTCCTCGTGGTAGTGGACCTCTTCTATCGCCCTCGTGGTAGAGGACCTCTTCTCTCTTCCTCGTAGTAGTGGACCTCTTCTCTCTCTCCCGTGGTAGTGGATATCTTCTATCGCCCTCGTGGTAGTGGACCTCTTCTCTCTTCCTCGTAGTAGTGAACCTCTTCTCTCTCTCCCGTGGTAGTGGATATCTTCTATCGCCCCCGTGGTAGTGGACCTCTTCTATCGCCCCCGTGGTAGAGGACCTCTTCTCTCTCCTTCGTGGTAGTGGACCTCTTCTCTCTCTCCCGTGGTAGTGGATATCTTCTATCGCCCCCGTGGTAGTGGATATCTTCTATCGCCCCCGTGGTAGAGGACCTCTTCTCTCTCCTTCGTGGTAGTGGACCTCTTCTCTCTCCTTCGTGGTAGTGGACCTCTTCTCTCTCCTTCGTGGTAGTGGACCTCTTCTATCTCCCTCGTGGTAGTGGACCTCTTCTCTCTCCTTCGTGGTAGTGGACCTCTTCTCTCTTCCTCATGGTAGTGGACCTCTTCTCTCTTCCTCATGGTAGTGGACCTCTTCTCCCTCCTTCGTGGTAATGGACCTCTTCTCTCTTCCTCATGGTAGTGGACCTCTTCTCCCTCCTTCGTGGTAATGGACCTCTTCTCTCTTCCTCATGGTAGTGGACCTCTTCTCCCTCCTTCGTGGTAATGGACCTCTTCTCTCTTCCTCGTGGTAGTGGACCTCTTCTCTCTTCCTCATGGTAGTGGACCTCTTCTCTCTTCCTCGTGGTAGTGGACCTCTTCTCTCTTCCTCATGGTAGTGTACCTCTTCCCCTTCCTTCGTGGTAGTGGACCTCTTCTCTCTTCCTCATGGTAGTGGACCTCTTCTCTCTTCCTCATGGTAGTGGACCTCTTCTCTCTCCCTCGTGGTAGTGGACCTCTTCTCTCTTCCTCATGGTAGTGTACCTCTTCTCTCTTCCTCGTGGCAGTGGACCTCTTCTATCGCCCTCGTGTTAGTGGACCTCTTCTCTCTTCCTCGTGGTAGTGGACATCTTCTCTCTCCCTCGTGATTCCCTCGTGGCAGTGGACCTCTTCTCTCTCTCCCTCGTGGTAGTGGACCTCTTCTATCGCCCTCGTGTTAGTGGACCTCTTCTCTCTTCCTCGTGGTAGTGGACATCTTCTCTCTCCCTCGTGATTCCCTCGTGGTAGTGGACCTCTTCTCTCTCTCCCTCGTGGTAGTGGACCTCTTCTATCGCCCTCGTGGTAGTGGACCTCTTCTCTCTTCCTCGTAGTAGTGGACCTCTTCTATCGCCCTCGTGGTAGTGGACCTCTTCTCTCTTCCTCGTGGTAGTGGACCTCTTCTCTCTTCCTCGTGGTAGTGGACCTCTTCTCTCTTCCTCGTAGTAGTGGACCTCTTCTCTCTTCCTCATGGTAGTGGACCTCTTCTATCGCCCTCGTGGTAGTGGACCTCTTCTATCGCCCTCGTGGT
The DNA here is from genome assembly GCA_014843695.1 of Archivesica marissinica. Taxonomy (NCBI): domain Eukaryota; kingdom Metazoa; phylum Mollusca; class Bivalvia; order Venerida; family Vesicomyidae; genus Archivesica; species Archivesica marissinica. The sequence goes on from CM026397.1 coordinate 861,245, forward strand.
AGTGGACCTCTTCTATCGCCCTCGTGGTAGAGGACCTCTTCTATCGCCCTCGTTGTAGTGGACCTCTTCTCTCTTCCTCGTGGTAGTGGACCTCTTCTATCGCCCTCGTGGTAGAGGACCTCTTCTCTCTTCCTCGTAGTAGTGGACCTCTTCTCTCTCTCCCGTGGTAGTGGATATCTTCTATCGCCCCCGTGGTAGTGGACCTCTTCTATCTCCCTCGTGGTAGTGGACCTCTTCTCCCTCCTTCGTGGTAGAGGACCTCTTCTCTCTTCCTCGTAGTAGTGGACCTCTTCTATCGCCCTCGTGGTAGTGGACCTCTTCTATCGCCCTCGTGGTAGTGGACCTCTTCTATCGCCCTCGTGGTAGTGGACCTCTTCTCTCTTCCTCGTGGTAGTGGACCTCTTCTCTCTTCCTCGTGGTAGTGGACCTCTTCTCTCTTCCTCGTGGTAGTGGACCTCTTCTCTCTTCCTCGTAGTAGTGAACCTCTTCTCTCTCTCCCGTGGTAGAGGACCTCTTCTATCGCCCCCGTGGTAGTGGACCTCTTCTATCTCCCTCGTGGTAGAGGACCTCTTCTCTCTCCTTCGTGGTAGTGGACCTCTTCTATCTCCCTCGTGGTAGTGGACCTCTTCTCTCTTCCTCGCGGTAGTGGACCTCTTCTCCCTCCTTCGTGGTAATGGACCTCTTCTCTCTCCTTCGTGGTAGTGGACCTCTTCTGTCGCCCTCTTGGTAGTGGACCTCGATTATCGTGAGGTGTTGTTGAGTTGTTGAATGGGTGTCTAGTAGAATGGTGCTCTTGAAGTTTCTTGTGCAGGTGCTGCAAAAAGTTAACATCCGAAGTTGGATTTTTTGGATAACTTCTTCCTGTACAGGGTGACAAGTCCTGTGATGTAACTTCTTCCTGTACAGGATGCTAAGTCCTGTGATGTAACTTCTTCCTGTACAGTATGACAAGTCCTGTGATGTAACTTCTTCCTGTACAGTGTGACAAGTCCTGTGATGTAACTTCTTCCTGTACAGGGTGACAAGTCCTGTGATGTAACTTCTTCCTGTACAGGATGCCAAGTCCTGTGATGTAACTTCTTCCTGTACAGTGTGACAAGTCCTGTGATGTAACTTCTTACTGTACATGGTGACACGTCCTGTGCTGTAACTTCGTCCTGTACAGGGTGACAAGTCCTGTGATGTAACTTCTTCCCCTACAGGGTGACACGTCCTGTGATGTAACTTCTTCCCGTACAGGGTGACAAGTCCTGTGATGTAACTTCCTGTACAGGATGTCAAGTCCTGTGATGTAACTTCCTGTACAGGGTGACAAGTCCTGTGATGTAACTTCTTCCTGTACTTGGTGACAATACTGTGATGTAACTTCCTGTACAGGATGACTAGTCCTGTGATGTAACTTCTTACTGTACAGGGTGACAAGTCCTGTGATGTAACTTCCTGTACAGGGTGACAAGTCATGTGATGTAACTTCTTACTGTACAGGGTGACACGTCCTGTGATGTAACTTCTTCCTGTACATGGTGACAAGTCCTGTGATGTAACTTCTTCCTGTACAGGGTGACAAGTACTGTGATGTAATTTCTTCCTGTACACGGTGACACGTCCTGTGATGTAACTTCTTCCTGTACAGTGTGACAAGTCCTGTCATGTAGCCTCTTCCTGTACAGGGCGACAAGTCCTGTGATGTAACTTCTTCCTGTAAAGGGTGACACGTCCTGTGATGTAACATCTTCCTGTACAGGGTGACAAGTCCTGTTATGTAACTTCTTCCTGTACAGGGTGACAAGTCTTGTGATGTAACTTTCCCCTGCTCTCATTGTTGGTCATCCCATAGCAGCATATCAACGGATGTTAGACATATGGACGTTCATACGTCCACCACCTCGAGCTGCTAAATGAGGCAGATATGGTGAATGTCGACGACCAGAAGGTCCCAGTGTTCTACGCTACTGCTGCGAAATTTGCCACTATCGCGACGTGCACGCCATGAGAAGATAGGTGGGATATGCAAAACTGTGTAAAGATATAAAAACATTTGATGCGCTTAAATGTAACGAACAAAAATTCTAAATTCTAAATGTATAAACTCTTCAAAATATAGTAAGGTTGAAAACAGTTACTTATTAGTTATGAAATTGAAGTCTCTATAAATAAATACAAAATGTACATCTAATAGAAATGAACAGGCTATGAAATGAACAGGCTATACATTTGAGCTTGATAGCACTTGCCCATTGCAAACAGAGTTTGAGTTTTGTATGTGGTTTAGTGAAGACGTGTATTTACAGATTAAATTGACGATATGCTCCAACTAACAACTAATTCTTATGCATCGTTAACCTAGCATGTCACCTACAAGCGAACCATAGCTAATAATATACAATGTACACACCTATAGATGGACATTAGTATTTACATTTAAAGTTTTCAAAGCTGATATGTATGTAGGAAACAAAATAGAATTCATTCTAGAAGGATAAAACAATTTGAGCTAAAACGTTAAATAAAAGCCTCGGACGTTAAAATAAAAGTGTGATACAATATGGACCAACTAGATCTACATGTAAGTGCAAATACGGTATTGACTTATATGCAGAGTTGGCACAAATAATATAATACGATGGAACCGTGAGCGGATCGAAGATGGGTACAGTCTCGTGTCGCATATAGATACCATGTACGAGACGCATACAGAAGTATATCATAGTCATTTTATGTTTTGGAAGATACAGAAGATGCTCCTACTCCGGTGGGTTGCCCGGTGGGTTCTTTTAAATGTCCGGTGGGTACTTGTAAATGTCCGGTGGGTACTTTTACATGTCCGGTAGGATCTTTTACATGTCCGGTGGGTTGTTTTACATGTCCGGTAGGTTCTTTTACATGTCCGGTGGGTTCTTTTACATGTCATGTGGGTTTTTTTACATGTCCGGTGGGTTGTTTTACATGTCCGGTGTGTTCTTTTACATGCCTGGTGGGTTCTTTTACATGGCCGGTGGGTTCTTTTATATGCCCGGTAGGTTCTTTTACATGCCCGGGTGGTTCTTTTAAATGTCCGGTGGGTTCCTGTAAGTGTCCGGTGGGTTCTTGTAAATGTCCGGTAGGTTATTTTGCATGTCCGGTGGGTTCTTTTAAATGTCCGATGGGTTCTTGTAAATGTCCGATGTGTTCTTGTAAATGTCCGGTGGATTATTTTAAATGTCCGATGCGTTCTTGTAAATGTCCGGTGGATTCTTTTATATGTCCGGTGGGTTCTTTTGTATGTCCGGTAGGTTCTTTTAAATGTCCGGTGGGTTCTTCTACATATCCGGTGGGTTCTTTTACATGTCCGGTGGGTTCTTTTACATGTCCGATGGGTTCTTTTACATGTCCGGTGGGTTCTTTTAAATGTCCGGTAGGTTCTTTTGCATGTCCGGTGTGTTCTTTTAAATGTCCGATGGGTTCTTGTAAACGTCCGGTGGGTTCTTGTAAATGTCCGGTGGATTCTTTTAAATGTCCAATGCGTTCTTGTAATTGTCAGGTGGATTCTTTTAAATGTCCGATGGGTTCTTGTACATGTCCGGTGGGTTCTTTTATATATCCGGTGGGTTCTTTTAAATGTCCGGTGGGTTCTTTTACATGCCCGGTAGGTTCTTTTACATGCATAGGTTCTTTTAAATGTCCGGTGAGTTCTTGTAAATGTCCGGTGGGTTGTTTTACATGTCCGGTAGGTTCTTATACATGTCCGGTGGGTTCTTTTGCATGTCCGGTGTGTTCTTTTACATGTCCGGTGGGTTCTTTTACATGGCCGCCAGGTTCTCTTAATGTCCGATAGGTTCTTTTATTTGTCCGGTGGGTTCTTTTACATGTCCGGTGGGTTCTTTTACATGCCCGGTAGGTTCTTTTATATGTCCGGTAGGTTTTTTTATATGTCCGGTGGGTTCTTTTACATGTCCGGTGGGTTCTTTTACATGTCCGCTGGGTTGTTTTACATGTCCGGTAGGTTCTTTTTCATGTCCGGTTGGTTCTTTTACATGTCCGTTGGGTTGTTTTACATGTCCGGTAGGTTCTTTTACATGTCCGGTAGGTTCTTTTACATGTCCGGTGGGTTCTTTTACATGTCCGATTGGTTCTTTTACATGTCCGGTGGGTTCTTTTATATGTCCGATGGGTTCTTTTAAATGTCCGGTTGGTTCATGTAAATGTCCGGTGGACTCTTTTAGATGTCCGATGGGTTCTTGTAAATGTCCGGTGGGTTCTTGTAAATGTCCGATGGGTTATTGTACATGTCCGATGCGTTCTTGTAAATGTCCGGTTGGTTCATGTAAATGTCCGGTGGACTCTTTTAGATGTCCGATGGGTTCTTGTAAATGTCCGGTGGGTTCTTGTAAATGTCCGATGGGTTATTGTACATGTCCGATGCGTTCTTGTAAATGTCCGGTTGGTTCATGTAAATGTCCGGTGGACTCTTTTAGATGTCCGATGGGTTCTTGTAAATGTCCGGTGGGTTCTTGTAAATGTCCGATGGGTTATTGTACATGTCCGATGCGTTCTTGTAAATGTCCGGTTGGTTCATGTAAATGTCCGGTGGACTCTTTTAGATGTCCGATGGGTTCTTGTAAATGTCCGGTGGGTTCTTGTAAATGTCCGATGGGTTATTGTACATGTCCGATGCGTTCTTGTAAATGTCCGGTGGGTTCTTGTAAATATCAGGTGGGTTCTTGTAATGTCCGATGGGTTCTTGTACATGTCCGATGCGTTTTGTAAATGTCCGGTGGACTCTTTTAAATGTCCGGGGGTTCTTGTAAATGTCCGATGGGTTCTTGTACATGTCCGATGTGTTCTTGTACATGTCCGGTGTGTTCTTTTATATGTCCGATGGGTTCTTTTAAATGCCCGGTTGGTTCATGTAAATGTCCGGTGGACTCTTTTAAATGTCCGATGGGTTCTTGTAAATGTCCGTGGGTTCTTGTACATGTCCGATGCGTTCTTGTAAATGTCCGGTGGAGTCTTTTAAATGTCCGATGGGTTCTTGTACATGTCCGATGCGTTCTTGTAAATGTCCGGTGGGTTCTTGTAAATGTCCGATGGGTTCTTGTACATGTCCGATGCGTTCTTGTACATGTCCGGTGGGTTTTTTATATGTCCGGTGGGTTCTTTTAAATGTCCGGTGGATTCTTTTACATGACCGGTGGGTTCTTTTACATGCCCGGTAGGTTCTTTTACATGCATAGGTTCTTTAAATGTCGGTGAGTTCTTGTAAATGTCCGGTGGGTGTTTTACATGTCCGGTAGGTTCTTATACATGTCCGGTGGGTTTTTGCATGTCCGGTGTGTTCTTTTACATGTCCGGTGGGTTGTTTTACATGTCCGCTGGGTTGTTTTACATGTCCGGTAGGTTCTTTTTCATGTCCGGTTGGTTCTTTTACATGTCCGTTGGGTTGTTTTACATGTCCGGTAGGTTCTTTTACATGTCCGGTAGGTTCTTTTACATGTCCGGTGGGTTCTTTTACATGTCCGATTGGTTCTTTTACATGTCCGGTGGGTTCTTTTATATGTCCGATGGGTTCTTTTAAATGTCCGGTTGGTTCATGTAAATGTTCGGTGGACTCTTTTAGATGTCCGATGGGTTCTTGTAAATGTCCGGTGGGTTCTTGTAAATGTCCGATGGGTTCTTGTACATGTCCGATGCGTTCTTGTAAATGTCCGGTGGATTCTTTTAAATGTCCGATGGGTTCTTGTAAATGTCCGGTGGGTTCTTGTAAATGTCCGATGGGTTCTTGTACATGTCCGATGCGTTCTTGTACATGTCCGGTGGGTTCTTTTATATGTCCGGTGGGTTCTTTTACATGCCCGGTAGGCTCTTTTACATGCCCGGTGGGTTCTTTTACATGCCCGGTAGGTTCTTTTAAATGTCCGGTGGGTTCTTGTAAATGTCCGGTGGGTTCATTTGCATGTTCGGTGGGTTGCATTACATGTCCGGTGGGTTCTTGTACATGACCGATGAGTTCTTTTACATGACAGGTGGGTTCTTTTACATGTCCGGTTGGTTCTTTTACATGTCCGTTGGGTTGTTTTACATGTCTGGTAGGTTCTTTTACATGTCCGATGCGTTCTTGTAAATGTCCGGTGGAGTCTTTTAAATGTCCGATGGGTTCTTGTACATGTCCGATGCGTTCTTGTAAATGTCCGGTGGGTTCTTGTAAATGTCCGATGGGTTCTTGTACATGTCCGATGCGTTCTTGTACATGTCCGGTGGGTTCTTTTATATGTCCGGTGGGTTCTTTTAAATGTCCGGTGGATTCTTTTACATGACCGGTGGGTTCTTTTACATGCCCGGTAGGTTCTTTTACATGCATAGGTTCTTTTAAATGTCCGGTGAGTTCTTGTAAATGTCCGGTGGGTTGTTTTACATGTCCGGTAGGTTCTTATACATGTCCGGTGGGTTCTTTTGCATGTCCGGTGTGTTCTTTTACATGTCCGGTGGGTTGTTTTACATGTCCGCTGGGTTGTTTTACATGTCCGGTAGGTTCTTTTTCATGTCCGGTTGGTTCTTTTACATGTCCGTTGGGTTGTTTTACATGTCCGGTAGGTTCTTTTACATGTCCGGTAGGTTCTTTTACATGTCCGGTGGGTTCTTTTACATGTCCGATTGGTTCTTTTACATGTCCGGTGGGTTCTTTTATATGTCCGATGGGTTCTTTTAAATGTCCGGTTGGTTCATGTAAATGTTCGGTGGACTCTTTTAGATGTCCGATGGGTTCTTGTAAATGTCCGGTGGGTTCTTGTAAATGTCCGATGGGTTCTTGTACATGTCCGATGCGTTCTTGTAAATGTCCGGTGGATTCTTTTAAATGTCCGATGGGTTCTTGTAAATGTCCGGTGGGTTCTTGTAAATGTCCGATGGGTTCTTGTACATGTCCGATGCGTTCTTGTACATGTCCGGTGGGTTCTTTTATATGTCCGGTGGGTTCTTTTACATGCCCGGTAGGCTCTTTTACATGCCCGGTGGGTTCTTTTACATGCCCGGTAGGTTCTTTTAAATGTCCGGTGGGTTCTTGTAAATGTCCGGTGGGTTCATTTGCATGTTCGGTGGGTTGCATTACATGTCCGGTGGGTTCTTGTACATGACCGATGAGTTCTTTTACATGACCGGTGGGTTCTTTTACATGTCCGGTTGGTTCTTTTACATGTCCGTTGGGTTGTTTTACATGTCTGGTAGGTTCTTTTACATGTCCGGTGGGTTGTTTTGCATGTCCGGTAGGTTCTTATACATGTCCGGTGGGTTCTTATGCATGTCCGGTGGGTTCTTTTACATGGCCGCCAGGTTCTTTTAATGTCCGGTAGGTTCTTTTATTTGTCCGGTGGGTTCTTTTACATGCCCGGTAGGTTCTTTTATATGTCCGGTAGGTTTTTTTATATGTCCGGTGGGTTCTTTTACATGCCCGGTAGGTTCTTTTATATATCCGGTAGGTTTTTTTATATGTCCGGTGGGTTCTTTTACATGTCCGATGGGTTCTTTTACATGTCCGCTGGGTTGTTTTACATGTCCGGTAGGTTCTTTTTCATGTCCGGTTGGTTCTTTTTCATGTCCGGTTGGTTCATGTAAATGTCCGGTGGACTCTTTTAGATGTCCAATGTGTTCTTGTAAATGTCCGGTGGGTTCTTGTAAATGTCCGATGGGTTCTTGTACATATCCGATGCGTTCTTGTAAATGTCCGGTGGATTCTTTTAAATGTCCGATGGGTTCTTGTAAATGTCCGGTGGGTTCTTGTAAATGTCCGATGGGTTCTTGTACATGTCCGATGCGTTCTTGTACATGTCCGGTGGGTTCTTTTACATGCCCGGTGGGTTCTTTTACATGTCCGGTGGGTTCTTTTGTATGTCCGGTAGGTTCTTTTAAATGTCTGGTGGGTTCTTGTAAATATCAGGTGGGTTCTTGTAAATGTCCGATGGGTTCTTGTACATGTCCGATGCGTTTTTGTAAATGTCCGGTGGACTCTTTTAAATGTCCGATGGGTTCTTGTAAATGTCCGATGGGTTCTTGTACATGTCCGATGCGTTCTTGTAAATGTCCGATGGGTTCTTGTACATGTCCGATGCGTTCTTGTAAATGTCCGGTGGAGTCTTTTAAATGTCCGATGGGTTCTTATACATGTCCGATGCGTTCTTGTAAATGTCCGGTGGGTTCTTGTAAATGTCCGATGGGTTCTTGTTCATGTCCGATGCGTTCTTGTACATGTCCGGTGGGTTCTTTTATATGTCCGGTGGGTTCTTTTAAATGTCCGGTGGGTTCTTTTACATGACCGGTAGGTTCTTTTACATGCCCGGTAGGTTCTTTTAAATGTCCGGTGGGTTCTTGTAAATGTCCGGTGGGTTCATTTGCATGTCCGGTGGGTTGCATTACATGTCCGGTGGGTTCTTGTACATGTCCGATGGGTTCTTTTACATGTCCGGTAGGTTGTTTTACATGACCGGTGGGTTCTTTTACATGACCGGTGGGTTCTTTTACATGTCCGGTAGGTTCTTTTAAATGTCTGGTGGGTTCTTTTACATGTCCGGTGGGTTCTTTTAAATGTCCGGTAGGTTCTTTTAAATGTCTGGTGGGTTCATTTACATGTCCGGTGGGTTCTTTTACATGTCCGGTGGGTTCTTTTACATGTCCGGTGGGTTCTTTTGTATGTCCTGTAGGTTCGTTTAAATGTCTGGTGGGTTCTTTTAAATGTCAGGTGGGTTCTTTTAAATGTCCGGTAGGTTCTTTTAAATGTCCTGTAGGTTCTCTTAAATATCTGGTGGGTTCTTTTAAATGTCTGGTGGGTTCTTTTAAATGTCCGGTAGGTTCTTTTAAATGTCCGGTAGGTTCTTTTAAATGTCCGGTAGGTTCTTTTAAATATCTGGTGGGTTCTTTTAAATGTCTGGTGGGTTCTTTTAAATGTCCGGTAGGTTCTTTTAACTATCTGGTGGGTTCTTTTAAATGTCTGGTGGGTTCTTTTAAATGTCCGGTAGGTTCTTTTAAATGTCCGGTAGGTTCTTTTAAATATCTGGTGGGTTCTTTTAAATGTCCGGTAGGTTCTTTTAAATGTCCGGTAGGTTCTTTTAAATGTCCGGTAGGTTCTTTTAAATGTTTTAAAGGTTCCAAAAATCTAAAATGATTAATTTCTTCAGGAGCGTCGCTCATATGGACAACCGGTAGCGACGATAAATAAACGTAAAACACACAAACACGAAAATCGATTGAATTAGCTGAAAGTGAGTTGCATTTATTCCTTCATACATGATATTTGTCAGTTTTAGTATTAATTACTTACTGTCGCCGACCCGCTCAGCCGCACACTGTTGTATATATAACATTATCTGGGGCTTCCAAGACTCTCACGGTTAATGTGGACGACAGAACGACCCTGTAATGACATACGTCATCATACATGTACACACATCTTAGTACACATACATATAAAGATTTAACACCGAAACGAGTGATAGCAAACGCTGCAGTACATTTCAACAGATTCATGATTTATCTGTGGTAATCTAAATGAATGGATGGTTTATGGAGATGTTTGTTGACGGTAAAGTGTCCTCTACATGAAAGCACTTCTCCCTGAGTTCAAAATAATGAGGAGGGTGAATGATGCAGATCAGGAGGGTGAATGATGCAGACTAGGAGGGTGAATGATGCAGATCAGGAGGGTGAATGATGCAGATCAGGTAGACGATATCTTCCAAAGTCGTCCTCTAGCTTAAGCATTGTGGTACATACCTCCATAATTATCAAGTAAAAATATCGTGTGTGTGTTTTACGTTTATTTATCGTCGCTACCGGTTGCCCATATGTGCGACGCCTCCTGAAAAGATTGTCATTTTAGAATGTTGGAGGATAGTGCAATGATACAGACAGACACCCATTCCAGAGTATCCGCTGGTTCTTTTACATGCACGGTGTACAGCACCGACACGAGACTTCGGGTTAAAGTCCGATCTTAATGACTGTTAATTTTATTAGGGTCAGACGGGGAATCAAAACAAATCATATGTGTTCGTTTCTATTCATTCAAAGCATGCGAGAAAAAGAGAACACGTGTTGACATACGATCCGAATTACGTGATATATGGAGGCAGTGTTAGCTTTGTTGTTTATATCCTGCTCTTCCGATTGGTCAGTCCGTTCGTCTTCCGGCGGGTTACACACACGTACAAGAAACTGTCTACATACCAACAGGGAGAATGGAATGACAGGTAACCATGTTTTCAGTCTGGGTAACAAATACTTCAAAACCGGAAAACAATATTTACAAAACTCTAAATCAGGGACTGCAGAGTATTGCATTGTATTGCGTTTGTTGAATTTATAGAGCATGTTCAGTGTTTATTTAAGGAATTACTTCAACATTAACTTGGCTTTAAGCACGCCCAATGTAGCTCATACCCCAATAGAAACTATTAGCCTGTGATTCATTACCTATATTTACATTAGTTTTTGTTTGTTTTATGTTTATTTATCGTCGCTACCGGTTAACCATATGAGCGATGCCTCCTGAAGAGATTAGTAATTTTAGATATTTGGGGGATAGTGCAATGATACAGATATACACCCATTCCAGAATCTCCTCTGGTTCTTTTACGTGCACGGTGTAAAGCACCAACATGAGACCTCGGTTTAACGTCCTATCTGAAATACTGCTGACCCGGGCTTATTCTGTCGTTGTGTGGGTCTACAGATCTGTGTTGTAGTGTAGTGTTGTTGGGGAACTCGCTTGGCGTGAAGTACCGTGGTGGGTGGGCTATAATTAAACGATCCAATTCACAATTTAAATTTTACGAAAAGTTTAATTGTTATTTATTTAACCTGGTTCAGATTCTGGATTAACGTCATGCATAACGACAGCCTAAACACACAATACACACGTATATATATGATGAGTCATAACAATTCGGATATATCATGCATATGTATCACACCCGTATATATAAAATTATATATACATGTATTACGGAACGCATCACTGGTAGATAAAATCTGCTTACAAAAAACGTACGATATGTCCGCATTAATTCCATACCATACTATCGCATGCGGGAATTATCGAGTCGTACAATTTCTTTAACATGATATTGAATTATTCCAATGTTAATCATTCGTACAAAGATAAAACAATCTCATAGTACATAATTATAATGTTGGTTACATTGATGCATTAAATGTGACGGAACAGTTAGCGACAAATAGCCTTTGTAGACAATGTATTTCTATGTAGGCCTATATAACGACTATGTAAAATAATATGAATATGTACAATAATATGTAACGAAATAGTCCAGATAACACGTGTACAATTATGTAATCATAGAATTCAATTCATGAATTTATATACTGCAGCGCTTATATTTGTAATAATACGGCGGAGTAATCGTACGTATATTTAACACCTATATATCCAGCAATTTTGCCTGCTTAGAATACAGATAAATACAATGGATTAACAATGATACGATCACATTGTCTTCAAGTCACCATTTTTATGAGTGTCCGTTTTTGTTTCACTGTGTCACGCTAATTGCGGATATACGATGCATGTCGTATTTAGACACTTGTTTATTAGAACTATTGAAACAGTAGCTTAATAGTACCTTGATAAAGTGGCTGACGGGACGTTGTGCAAAACCCCAATTTGCACGAAATATTTACGTCAATGCTATTCTAGACGCGATAACTCATGTTGAATGGTTTATGGCATGGATTGTGGAAATCTGTTTTCTTCCATTTTGCCAACATCTCATAAATGCCATAGAAACCGTCGCACGTGCTATTCAACACACATTCTTAAGTGAGCCCATATGGATTATACCAAACGTAAGAAAAAACTAGTTTGCAATGACGGAACTTATCTAATGTCAACTACAAACGTATTATTGCTTGTTCAGTATATTCAGTATGTGTATTGTGAATATTCTAGTTATTATTCGCCGGTCTCGGTTAAATTAACATAGACAATTGTGTGCGGTTTCATGTATCTATATGCTGAGAAGACCCGATTGCAATACAATTAATATTTAAGTCAGCTATCATAAAATCATACAATATAGTGCGACGTCAAAGCTTATTAAAGAGAATAAAAGAATATTAGAGATTCTTACCTATAATTAAAAGATCCAATTCACAATTTAAATTTTACGAAAAGTTTAAATCTGGATTAGCGTAATGCATCCAGAATATCGGGGTATATAAGCTAGTGCTGGATTCGAGCGCACACCTAACCAGATTGGGTAGCCAATGGGTGAATTTTGAAACACCCACCTATCCAGGCTGGGCAGCCAATGGGTGGTGGATTTTGAATCTTCATGGACCCAGAATGCCCGTGGCGTACATACCTGTGGCAGGCGCTGGCAGACACGTTTATTATGAATCCAAATATGCAACAGAACAAACAATTAATGTTTATACTGCTTGACACTAATCTCCTGTCATCATATTGCACAGACGAGTAATATAGATGTTGCATAATAACTATCTAGGAATTATCTGTGTAAAGATATGAAGTATTTGATGCGCTTAATTGTAACGAACAAAATGTCTAAATTATAAATGTATAAACTCTTCGAAATTTAGTAAGGTTGAAAACGGTTACTTATTAGTTATGAAATTGAAGTCTCTATAAATGAATCGACTCCCTTATTGTATATACAAAATGTACATCTAATAGGAATGAACAGGCTATCAATTTGAGCTTGATAGCAATACTGTTAATTTTATTAGAGTCAGACGGGGGATTGAACATGCGATCCCTGGATTATCAATCCAGCGTGTTAACCACTGGACTACAGATCCATCTGTTTACATTAGTAGTCTACCGGGCTCGTATAGATTAGATATTTTGAGGAAATATTTGGAAACGCCAAAGCGTAACGCTTTACAGCACTTGATACGACCTCCCATGATATGTCACTGACCTTGTGTTAACAACTGTGCTGTAAGCATACAGCGGTAAGAGGGAAAGAGTGTTGAAGTCAACGACCGTAACCACTGCCACGGAGGCCGATTAGTTGGCAAAGTGCTTTAACACATGTTTGTTTGCTTGTTTGTTTGTTCGGGGTTTACGCCTTCATAAGCACCATTTTGGGCTACATCTCCGCCATGACATAGTATATTAACAAAACCTTTTTAACAGTATTAACGTATATCGTCAAATCACCACCTCCCTATATGGGATTACAACACCAGTCCTGTTCATTCACCATGCTTTAATATCCCAATATATATCCTAACCTGATGTACAATACACGAGGACCGGAGCTGGTATCATTATAGTGGAAACATATTGAGGTTTCCCCCAACCGGATCAAGCCGGTTCATTACACTTGACAAGTCGTGACATGCTTATAACGATCCTATTTTACTCCGAATGGAACCAGTAATACATGTAAAATGCACATAGACACATCATCGCATTGTAGTTTCCATTTCTATCAAGCAGAATACATGTACGTATATTTGGAATTGAATAAAAGACACTGAATAGGTAATCAATCAACTATATGCTGTATAGTCAAAATACAACATGGTTACATGTCATATGGATATGTAGCAAAACCACCTGTCATAACTCTTTTGTCAAATACAATTTTGTAGTCCTTTGTTTCGGTTATTGTAATAACACTCCATGTCGAGGTATTACGACTACACTTGTGATCGTCAACAACTTTCACCATCTTTGGTTCGCTCTTATCCTCGACCATTTGCCTTATTGTGCCATAGTTTATCGTCAGTGAATTCTTATAATTCAACGTGATACCACGGACATTACAAACGGATGTTTCTCCCTTTTATGTTAGGCTTCAACAAAGTGTATGCAAACTATTGTGTGGTTCTCCTGTTACAAAACTGATAATATTGTTATCTAGTGTTTCATCCGCCAAATCTGCCAAATAGTCACCCAGCCGAGGTTGCCATTGTCCAGGACTACTCGTAAATACAACTGAATCGGTGTCGCAATAGAGTGTCCGCTCACTAAGTTGTTGTAAGTAGCTGTATAGTTTCATCCTAGCTATAGCCGTCGTATAAGTTGCAATAACGACGTTTGTTTGTGCAGATGGCTCTATGTACTCATCATGGTTTACCCAGTCCACCTGTACAGCCTCATCATTTACAAACGGTACGTTCTTTATGTCTTGCTGGTCGCTTGTCATCATATAAAATAATTCACGTGAATCGAATACAAAGGACGTTTGCGTCAGATTTGTAACGTTGGCATCAATTTTGCCAAAGAACGTAAACCTGGGTTTTTCATAATATTTTCATAGTCTAATTTGATCTCTTCTCGTTGGTTGTATTCACGTATATATATCGTCGTTTGTCGTCTTCTGTTTGACACCATTCAGGAAACCCACTTGTTTCTTGTTTAACTTTCAAAAAGGTATTGACATACTCTGTGAAAATACTCCCTGCTTTGGAGATTGGATCATACTGTGATGTCATTAAAATTCCAGATTTCATATGTCTTCACAATGTCATAGCCTAGTGTCAAAGCAAGTTTAACTTCATCAATAACACATGTTCCTATAAAAGATCGGTCTTCGTTGTTATGGCGACATGGTTTCTGTTGGTAGTTCTGCCCACAGGTTCGACATCAGCTGAATAGAAGTTATCCATTACATTTTACGGGTAATACTGGTATGTATAGACCACGAGGTGCTACAATTTTGCAGACCTTCATATTTCGCAATATTTTCAAAGTTTTCCGTGATGATCTCAGGATGACCTATTGGTATTTTCCCTGTGTTATTGACAAACGGGTATAGGTATGTAACATCATAGTAATGGATTTGTTTTGTTTCGGTCGCTTCCTCGTACAATGTGAACATTTCTGTACGTCCACCATAGAATACATCACGTGGCTCTAACGGTCACATAAACTCTAACGACTGGACGTACTCTTTCATATCCTTATCCTATTCCAATTGTTTCGTGAAGTCACATTCACATATACAGTTGTATGTGTATCCTTGTTCTTCGATGCATCATTTGTTGATCATGGTCTGTGCATAGTGGTCCGCCATGGACAGATCTCTTACTGGATTGACGGTGGTATGTGCATAGCTTTTCAGACATCCGTGCCGAAAACATCCATGAAACTGCAGAACGATTTTCTCTCCACATTCAGTTTCGCAATATCCATCCACTTTGTATGGACCAATATGTTTTTCACCCACATTTCGACCATGTTGGATGTAACTGTTCTCGCTGTGCGCCAGAAACGACAAACATTATACCTGTAAAATACCTGTCAGAAAGCGATTACACCCATCGTTCATCTTGGCCGTCTGAGAGAAATATTAATTATTTGAAAAACGTTATTAATTTATGAAGTTAAGAAAGCCTATTGATTGGTTAAAATAGTAATCGCGTGTCAGCGACATTTTAATGATTACCTAAATCGTCCAACTGGCGGCATTCTAAAATATTATAAAAACAGATAGAATAATGCCTCATATCATATAAATAGAGGTTTAAAAATAATTATGAACTGTTTGTAATGGGGGGAGCCTTTTAACCTTGTTATAATACAAGAAACCCTCAGATTAATGTTAGTTTTGATATAATAATATGGCAGATTTAGCGGCGAGAACGGGTTGGCGCGCTGTTTTATATAACTTATATAACTAAATATTACATTACTAACGATAGCAATCCACGCCTGATATGGGTACTTTATTCTACTCTATCTGGTTGCGAACATTAACTAGTACAATCGGTGAATCTCAAACACAAAAGAACTCCTACAAAATAACGACTTAAAGCTATATCAAGACGAAATTTATTATGAACAGTATTAAAAGCGAATGATTTACTTTTGCTATAACATCGGTTATATCAGTTCAATGGTACACTTGACTAACACAAGGTCAAACCTCAATCCGCGGAGTCTTTCCTTCTCCATTTCATATTGCTTTTCACTGAATCGCTTTACAAACGTTACAGCTGTAGATTATAACACACAGTGCCAATAGATTTCCCCCAAAAATTGTTTGGCACAAAAGACAGTAGTTTTCAACAGACTGGCATTTGATCCACAGGAAAATTTCAATGGGGTTGACCAATTGCGGTTTTGTTTATTTCCCACTAATGGCACCACCACCCCCTACTCTGAAGGTAATTTGGTGGTGAATGTTGCACTGACACCTGCATTTATAATATGCTGTTATTTGACACCAAATATTTTAAAATATTACAAAATGCAGCTCATATATTGTAATTTAATATTTTAGAAGTCATTTTCAGTATTGCTGACAATACCTACTCAGCCAATCAGTTCATGTATCAATAACTCTTAAGGGCTTCCATACACTTTTTCAACCAATCCGAGACCACTACATCAATAACACCGTCTGACCTGTATGTATGTATATGTAACCTCTTGGATTTCCTGTCCTTTTTAATCTCGGACTAATACCCCTTCTGACTAGCTCTTTGTGTAGTCCTGAGGGATGGGTTCGCTACAGAATGATGATTTGGACTAAGTGATGGTCAACCCATATTGTATAGTTCCAATAATTCATTTATTACAATGTTTTCAGGAATGTACATATCCATGGTTGGTTGTTGAACAAGAATAATAACTCGAATACATGTAGGAGCTGGAGTTTAACACTCTGAAATATATATATATATATATATATATATATATATAAACAGCAATGAATAATATGTCTTATCCATCAATACTCCTGAAAGACATATATATATCTATATATTCAAATTGTACATCTATGTCACAGTGGCAATTGTTATTTCTGGCATTATCATTTCACAATCAATCAATCAATCAATCAATCAATCAATCAATCAATCAATCAATCACATCAATCATCAATCAATCAATCATCAATCATCACAATCAATCATCATCATCAATCAATCAATCATCAATCAATCAATCAATCAATCAATCAATCATCAATCAATCAATCAATCAATCAATCAATCAATCAATCAATCAATCAATCAATCAATCAATCAATCAATCAATCAATCAATCAATCAATCAATCAATCAATCAATCAATCAATCAATGAGTCCAGTGTTATCAAAGACTCAGAAGCATGACTATAAATCTTCTATAGCGAGATATCCAACAGACATCAACATATTAAATAAACACCACCTATTCAATCAAATAAATGTAGCATTAAACAATTTAATCCTTAAATATACATTTAAATACACTCGTTATAAAGCTTACCATTTGTGGAACGAGTGTGTTTTCCATTCGCCCAATTCATTCTCTCCCAACGTGATTGTTAAACAAATAACAAATTCCCTGCAAATAAGTATTACGTGTGTGTAAGAGACAAAATGCAATTGTGAATATCATGTTATTATTATTAATAACTATTAGAAATATTAGAAACAGACAATTCAATGCTGCTAGCTTGACCTTTACAAGAAGAACATTCAATGTAAATGTTTTACTTATTTACTGCCAACATATGGAATGCCAACATAAACAAGTTCACTCTACACCTGTATATTATCTTTGTACACTGAATGCAATAACTCCCAAAACATTTGAAAGCATATTTACCTCGTAAAATATATAACTGTCCAACACTAATTAAAACACATGTGGTCACTCTCAATGACTGGAATATGGTGGCACTGAACAGCTGATCGGTAACGTGACCTTCCATGTGCGACATGGGATATATTCTAAATATAGACATGACATTCTGTACATTTCAGTCAAAGGGGACATAACTGACACCTCTGCTTAAGCTTTATTTTAAAAGATTTCACACTTACATATACATTAGGGACTAATATAATTGAGGATAATTGTAAAAAGCATGTCACGACTTGTCAAGTGTAATGAACCGGCTTGAACCGGTTGGGGGAAACCTCAATATGTTTCCAATATAATGATACCAGCTCCGGTCCTCGTGTATTGTACATCAGGTTAAGTTATATATTGGGATATTAAAGCATGGTGAATGAACAGGACTGGTGTTGTAATCCCATATAGGGAAGTGGTGATTTGACGATATACGTTAATACTGTTAAAAAGGTTTTGTTAATATAATATGTCATGGCGGAGATATAGCCCAAAAATGGTGCTTATGAAGGCGTAAAACCCGAACAAACAAACAAACATGTTTTAAAGCACTTTGCCAACTAATCGGCCTCCGTGGCAGAGTGGTAAAAATCTTTCCCCCTCACCGCTGTATGCTAAACAACAAGGTTTTGTTAATATACTATGTCATGACCTTACAGCACAGTTGTTAAAACAAGGTCAGTGACTCATCATGGGAGGTCGTATCAATTGCAATAAAACGTTACGCTCTAGCGATTCCAAAACAATGACAAAGAGAAAAAAATATAACATACTTCTCATTTAAAATGTATTTAGTCCAGATTTGCGACTTGCCGTGTGTCGGATCTGGTAATTTGATCATCCTTGGAACAGCCTAAGCTGTAAGACACGCCTTTTCTTGCGAGGAAGACTGCCCGATACTGTCAATGCGCATGCCCATAATATCGAGTACGCATGTCAGCGGCATATCATTAAGTAAGGAAATGCATACGAAAATGATACAAACAGGACAACGCCATTCATAGAAGGGAATGCAATCGCAATGTAAATATTTACTTTTGGGATTAACGTCAACCCGATATGGCAACTCCCCAGTTAAGTTGTTATTGATGCAAGTAGAACCACAATGGCCTGCCTTACTGCGCGGAGGGACACACACAGAGTAAGTCTTCTTCCAAAACTAAAACAACAGTGGCATAGTGGTATATACTGTAGATGTACCATGCTGATATTAGAGTCGGTAGATCAAAGGCCAATAGTGCATGGTCCTCAAATTGGCTTTTTTTTACTTTGGTAATAAAGTACAGTATCACACTCTGGCAATAAAGTACAGTATCATACTCTGCCAATAAAGTACAGTATCACACTCTGGCAATAAAGTACAGTATCACACTCTGGTAATAAAGTACAGTATCACACTCTGGTAATAAAGTACAGTATCACACTCTGGCAATAAAGTACAGTATCACACTCTGCCAATAAAGTACAGTATCACACTCTGGCAATAAAGTACAGTATCACACTCTGGTAATAAAGTACAGTATCACACTCTGGTAATAAAGTACAGTATCACACTCTGGCAATAAAGTACAGTATCACACTCTGGCAATAAAGTACAGTATCACACTCTGGTAATAAAGTACAGTATCACACTCTGGTAATAAAGTACAGTATCACACTCTGGCAATAAAGTACAGTATCACACTCTGGCAATAAAGTACAGTATCACACTCTGGTAATAAAGTACAGTATCACACTCTGGTAATAAAGTACAGTATCACACTCTGGTAATAAAGTACAGTATCACACTCTGGTAATAAAGTACAGTATCACACTCTGGCAATAAAGTACAGTATCACACTCTGGCAATAAAGTACAGTATCACACTCTGGCAATAAAGTACAGTATCACACTCTGCAATAAAGTACAGTATCACACTCTGGCAATAAAGTACAGTATCACACTCTGGCAATAAAGTACAGTATCACACTCTGGTAATAAAGTACAGAACACTCTGGTAATAAAGTACAGTATCACACTCTGGCAATAAAGTACAGTATCACACTCTGGTAATAAAGTACAGTATCACACTCTGGTAATAAAGTACAGTATCACACTCTGGTAATAAAGTACAGTATCACACTCTGGCAATAAAGTACAGTATCACACTCTGGCAATAAAGTACAGTATCACACTCTGGTAATAAAGTACAGTATCACACTCTGGTAATAAAGTACAGTATCACACTCTGGTAATAAAGTACAGTATCACACTCTGGCAATAAAGTACAGTATCACACTCTGGCAATAAAGTACATATCACACTCTGGCAATAAAGTACAGTATCACACTCTGGTAATAAAGTACAGTATCACACTCTGGCAATAAAGTACAGTATCACACTCTGGTAATAAAGTACAGTATCACACTCTGGTAATAAAGTACAGTATCACACTCTGGCAATAAAGTACAGTATCACACTCTGGCAATAAAGTACAGTATCACACTCTGGTAATAAAGTACAGTATCACACTCTGGTAATAAAGTACAGTATCACACTCTGGTAATAAAGTACAGTATCACACTCTGGTATAAAGTACAGTATCACACTCTGGCAATAAAGTACAGTATCACACTCTGGCAATAAAGTACAGTATCACACTCTGGCAATAAAGTACAGTATCACACTCTGGCAATAAAGTACAGTATCACACTCTGGTAATAAAGTACAGTATCACACTCTGGTAATAAAGTACAGTATCACACTCTGGCAATAAAGTACAGTATCACACTCTGGCAATAAAGTACAGTATCACACTCTGGTAATAAAGTACAGTATCACACTCTGGCAATAAAGTACAGTATCACACTCTGGCAATAAAGTACAGTATCACACTCTGGTAATAAAGTACAGTATCACACTCTGGCAATAAAGTACAGTATCACACTCTGGCAATAAAGTACAGTATCACACTCTGGTAATAAAGTACAGTATCACACTCTGGCAATAAAGTACAGTATCACACTCTGGCAATAAAGTACAGTATCACACTCTGGTAATAAAGTACAGTATCACACTCTGGCAATAAAGTACAGTATCACACTCTGGCAATAAAGTACAGTATCACACTCTGGTAATAAAGTACAGTATCACACTCTGGTAATAAAGTACAGTATCACACTCTGGCAATAAAGTACAGTATCACACTCTGGTAATAAAGTACAGTATCACACTCTGGCAATAAAGTACAGTATCACACTCTGGCAATAAAGTACAGTATCACACTCTGGTAATAAAGTACAGTATCACACTCTGGTAATAAAGTACAGTATCACACTCTGGTAATAAAGTACAGTATCACACTCTGGTAATAAAGTACAGTATCACACTCTGGTAATAAAGTACAGTATCACACTCTGGTAATAAAGTACAGTATCACACTCTGGCAATAAAGTACAGTATCACACTCTGGCAATAAAGTACAGTATCACACTCTGGTAATAAAGTACAGTATCACACTCTGGTAATAAAGTACAGTATCACACTCTGGTAATAAAGTACAGTATCACACTCTGGTAATAAAGTACAGTATCACACTCTGGTAATAAAGTACAGTATCACACTCTGGCAATAAAGTACAGTATCACACTCTGGCAATAAAGTACAGTATCACACTCTGGTAATAAAGTACAGTATCACACTCTGGTAATAAAGTACAGTATCACACTCTGGTAATAAAGTACAGTATCACACTCTGGTAATAAAGTACAGTATCACACTCTGGCAATAAAGTACAGTATCACACTCTGGTAATAAAGTACAGTATCACACTCTGGCAATAAAGTACAGTATCACACTCTGGCAATAAAGTACAGTATCACACTCTGGTAATAAAGTACAGTATCACACTCTGGTAATAAAGTACAGTATCACACTCTGGCAATAAAGTACAGTATCACACTCTGGCAATAAAGTACAGTATCACACTCTGGTAATAAAGTACAGTATCACACTCTGGTAATAAAGTACAGTATCACACTCTGGTAATAAAGTACAGTATCACACTCTGGCAATAAAGTACAGTATCACACTCTGGCAATAAAGTACAGTATCACACTCTGGCAATAAGTACAGTATCACACTCTGGTAATAAAGTACAGTATCACACTCTGGCAATAAAGTACAGTATCACACTCTGGCAATAAAGTACAGTATCACACTCTGGTAATAAAGTACAGTATCACACTCTGGTAATAAAGTACAGTATCACACTCTGGTAATAAAGTACAGTATCACACTCTGGCAATAAAGTACAGTATCACACTCTGGCAATAAAGTACAGTATCACACTCTGGCAATAAAGTACAGTATCACACTCTGGCAATAAAGTACAGTATCACACTCTGGTAATAAAGTACAGTATCACACTCTGGTAATAAAGTACAGTATCACACTCTGGTAATAAAGTACAGTATCACACTCTGGCAATAAAGTACAGTATCACACTCTGGCAATAAAGTACAGTATCACACTCTGGCAATAAAGTACAGTATCACACTCTGGTAATAAAGTACAGTATCACACTCTGGTAATAAAGTACAGTATCACACTCTGGCAATAAAGTACAGTATCACACTCTGGTAATAAAGTACAGTATCACACTCTGGCAATAAAGTACAGTATCACACTCTGGCAATAAAGTACAGTATCACACTCTGGTAATAAAGTACAGTATCACACTCTGGTAATAAAGTACAGTATCACACTCTGGTAATAAAGTACAGTATCACACTCTGGTAATAAAGTACAGTATCACACTCTGGCAATAAAGTACAGTATCACACTCTGGCAATAAAGTACAGTATCACACTCTGGTAATAAAGTACAGTATCACACTCTGGTAATAAAGTACAGTATCACACTCTGGCAATAAAGTACAGTATCACACTCTGGCAATAAAGTACAGTATCACACTCTGGCAATAAAGTACAGTATCACACTCTGGTAATAAAGTACAGTATCACACTCTGGTAATAAAGTACAGTATCACACTCTGGCAATAAAGTACAGTATCACACTCTGGCAATAAAGTACAGTATCACACTCTGGTAATAAAGTACAGTATCACACTCTGGTAATAAAGTACAGTATCACACTCTGGTAATAAAGTACAGTATCACACTCTGGCAATAAAGTACAGTATCACACTCTGGCAATAAAGTACAGTATCACACTCTGGTAATAAAGTACAGTATCACACTCTGGCAATAAAGTACAGTATCACACTCTGGCAATAAAGTACAGTATCACACTCTGGTAATAAAGTACAGTATCACACTCTGGTAATAAAGTACAGTATCACACTCTGGCAATAAAGTACAGTATCACACTCTGGTAATAAAGTACAGTATCACACTCTGGCAATAAAGTACAGTATCACACTCTGGCAATAAAGTACAGTATCACACTCTGGTAATAAAGTACAGTATCACACTCTGGTAATAAAGTACAGTATCACACTCTGGTAATAAAGTACAGTATCACACTCTGGTAATAAAGTACAGTATCACACTCTGGAATAAAGTACAGTATCACACTCTGGCAATAAAGTACAGTATCACACTCTGGCAATAAAGTACAGTATCACACTCTGGTAATAAAGTACAGTATCACACTCTGGTAATAAAGTACAGTATCACACTCTGGTAATAAAGTACAGTATCACACTCTGGTAATAAAGTACAGTATCACACTCTGGTAATAAAGTACAGTATCACACTCTGGCAATAAAGTACAGTATCACACTCTGGCAATAAAGTACAGTATCACACTCTGGTAATAAAGTACAGTATCAAACTCTGGTAATAAAGTACAGTATCACACTCTGGTAATAAAGTACAGTATCACACTCTGGTAATAAAGTACAGTATCACACTCTGGCAATAAAGTACAGTATCACACTCTGGCAATAAAGTACAGTATCACACTCTGGCAATAAAAACAAATATAAACATCATAGTTTTACAATATCACATAAATAGCTTATGCTCTGCACTGTCAATGAATTACATGGGTCTAATACCAAATCGAATCTTATCAAAATACCATTCAATATTTCCCACCCATACACATTTCGGATGAAACTATATACGGTGCTATCGTACCTTGGGCACAATGTATGTTAATCAATTCTGCTGAAAGGCTGTGAAAATGTGTGTATTTTGTGTTAACGTCGCACCAACAGCTTAGGTCATAATTATGGCGGGTTTGCAGCTATTATTGGTGGACGGCACCCGGATAGAACCACACACATCCCACAAGCCTCACATGAAATAATTCGACCCAGTGGGATTCGAACCTACATTGATGATGGGCATAAGATTTGAAGTGAATGATGCTAACTACTCGGGCCATATGGGCTCCCGGTATTGAATGAACCAGCCTGATCTCAGAATATCGCTTATCCTAGGATATAGGATATTATGCATATATTATGAGATTGTGAAAGAACAAAGAAACACAAATTTAGCTAATAGTGTTTGTTTGTTCTTTCACAATCTTATTAAGATACCATTTTGGCCAGTATATGGATGTTCAATGGCGTAACTCCGTCTCGTACTTGGTTAAGCGTAAGTATACCTCGATATTCTCATATACTACATGGGGATACTCACCCCTAGGCACAAAAAGTATCCACCCCCTGTTGGCCCTTAATCCATTCAACCCCAAGTAACTGACAAGG
This sequence comes from Archivesica marissinica, assembly GCA_014843695.1. Classification (NCBI taxonomy): domain Eukaryota; kingdom Metazoa; phylum Mollusca; class Bivalvia; order Venerida; family Vesicomyidae; genus Archivesica; species Archivesica marissinica. The sequence goes on from CM026397.1 coordinate 885,550, forward strand.
ACTGGTGCATGATGTTTTTAGACCAATACATTAATAAGAAAATTACCTTTGGACCAGTTCATTTAGCAAAATGGGTAATTTTATCTAAAAATAGTAATATTTATTATTGGCAAGAAGTGCAGATCATCTGGCTCATCTGGATCTACACTTTTTGCAAGTCTATTTAGCGGCCGGTAGTGTTGACAGGGTTAAATGTGCCCTATATCAACATAATAGTATGTATGTTATGATTCATAGGTGTGTGATTGAAATAAACATATTGATGTTCGTGTTGTATTGCAGATACAGTATGCATGTTGATATGGTGTCACACGAATAGGGTTGAGTTGCTCGGCTTCATTTTACACCATGCCCCCACCATTTACGGTAGCTACATTTTATCGGTAAGACGAAACTTGGTGCGTATGATATGGTATTTGTGTTTAAATAATACTATCATGTTGGACTGTAATTACAGTTTTCGGGAGTTCGATCCTCGGTTCATACGTGGTAATATTTTGACAGTTTTTCGAATGTGATTATAAACTGATATACCATGTATCTATATACCGGCATTCTTTCTTATGTACTATGCACCGGACATGTAGCTGTGCTACACACACCGGACATACATATGTACTATACACCGGACATACATATGTACTATACACCGGACATATATATGTACTATACACCGGACATACATATGTACTATACACCGGACATACATATGTACTATACACCGGACATATATATGTACTATACACCGGACATACATATGTACTATACACCGGACATTCATATGTACTATGCACCGGACATGTAGCTGTGCTACACACACCGGACATACATATGTACTATACACCGGACATACATATGTACTATACACCGGACATACATATGTACTATACACCGGACATACATATGTACTATACACCGGACATACATATGTACTATACACCGGACATACATATGTACTATACACCGGACATACATATGTACTATACACCGGACATACATATGTACTATACACCGGACATACATATGTACTATGCACCGGACATGTAGCTGTGCTACACACCGGACATGTAGCTGTGCTACACACACCGGACATACATATGTACTATACACCGGACATACATATGTACTATACACCGGACATACATATGTACTATACACCGGACATACATATGTACTATACACCGGACATACATATGTACTATACACCGGACATACATATGTACTATACACCGGACATATATATGTACTATACACCGGACATACATATGTACTATACACCGGACATACATATGTACTATACACTAGACATACATATGTACTATACACCGGACATACATATGTACTATACACCGGACATACATATGTACTATACACTAGACATACATATGTACTATACACTAGACATACATATGTACTATACACCGGACATACATATGTACTATACACTAGACATACATATGTACTATACACTAGACATACATATGTACTATACACTAGACATACATATGTACTATACACCGGACATACATATGTACTATACACCGGACATACATATGTACTATACACTAGACATACATATGTACTATACACCGGACATACATATGTACTATACACCGGACATACATATGTACTATACACCGGACATACATATGTACTATACACCGGACATACATATGTACTATACACCGGACATACATATGTACTATACACTAGACATACATATGTACTATACACCGGACATACATATGTACTATACACTAGACATACATATGTACTATACACTAGACATATATATGTACTATACACTAGACATACATATGTACTATACACCGGACATACATATGTACTATACACCGGACATACATATGTACTATACACCGGACATGTACATGTGCTACACACACCGGACATACATATGTACTATACACCGGACATACATATGTACTATACACCGGACATATAGATGTGCTACACACACCGGACATACATATGTACTATACACCGGACATACATATGTACTATACACCGGACATACATATGTACTATACACCGGACATACATATGTACTATACACCGGACATACATATGTACTATACACCGGACATACATATGTACTATACACCGGACATGTATATGTACTATACACCGGACATACATATGTACTATACACCGGACATACATATGTACTATACACCGGACATACATATGTACTATACACCGGACATACATATGTACTATACACCGGACATGTAGCTGTGCTACACACACCGGACATACATATGTACTATACACCGGACATACATATGTACTATACACCGGACATACATATGTACTATACACCGGACATACATATGTACTATACACCGGACATGTATATGTACTACACACACCGGACATACATATGTACTATACACCGGACATGTAGCTGTGCTACACACACCGGACATACATATGTACTATACACCGGACATACATATGTACTATACACCGGACATACATATGTACTATACACCGGACATGTAGCTGTGCTACATACACCGGACATACATATGTACTATACACCGGACATACATATGTACTATACACCGGACATACATATGTACTATACACCGGACATACATATGTACTATACACCGGACATACATATGTACTATACACCGGACATGTAGCTGTGCTACACACACCGGACATACATATGTACTATACACCGGACATACATATGTACTATACACTAGACATACATATGTACTATACACCGGACATACATATGTACTATACACCGGACATACATATGTACTATACACCGGACATACATATGTACTATACACCGGACATACATATGTACTATACACCGGACATACATATGTACTATACACCGGACATACATATGTACTATACACTAGACATACATATGTACTATACACCGGACATACATATGTACTATACACCGGACATACATATGTACTATACACCGGACATACATATGTACTATACACTAGACATACATATGTACTATACACTAGACATATATATGTACTATACACTAGACATACATATGTACTATACACCGGACATATATATGTACTATACACTGGACATACATATGTACTATACACTAGACATACATATGTACTATACACCGGACATACATATGTACTATACACCGGACATACATATGTACTATACACTAGACATACATATGTACTATACACCGGACATACATATGTACTATACACCGGACATACATATGTACTATACACTAGACATACATATGTACTATACACTGGACATACATATGTACTATACACCGGACATACATATGTACTATACACTAGACATACATATGTACTATACACCGGACATACATATGTACTATACACCGGACATACATATGTACTATACACTAGACATACATATGTACTATACACTAGACATACATATGTACTATACACCGGACATACATATGTACTATACACCGGACATGTATATGTGCTACACACACCGGACATACATATGTACTATACACCGGACATACATATGTACTATACACCGGACATACATATGTACTATACACCGGACATACATATGTACTATACACCGGACATACATATGTACTATACACCGGACATGTAGCTGTGCTACACACACCGGACATACATATGTACTATACACCGGACATACATATGTACTATACACCGGACATACATATGTACTATACACCGGACATACATATGTACTATACACCGGACATACATATGTACTATACACTAGACATATATATGTACTATACACTAGACATACATATGTACTATACACTAGACATACATATGTACTATACACTAGACATACATATGTACTATACACTAGACATACATATGTACTATACACTAGACATACATATGTACTATACACTAGATATATATGTACTATACACTAGACATATATATGTACTATACACTAGACATACATATGTACTATACACTAGACATACATATGTACTATACACTAGACATACATATGTACTATACACCGGACATACATATGTACTATACACCGGACATACATATGTACTATACACCGGACATACATATGTACTATACACCGGACATACATATGTACTATACACTAGACATACATATGTACTATACACTAGACATACATATGTACTATACACTAGACATACATATGTACTATACACCGGACATACATATGTACTATACACTGGACATACATATGTACTATACACTAGACATACATATGTACTATACACCGGACATACATATGTACTATACACCGGACATACATATGTACTATACACCGGACATACATATGTACTATACACTAGACATACATATGTACTATACACTAGACATACATATGTACTATACACTAGACATATATATGTACTATACACTAGACATACATATGTACTATACACTAGACATACATATGTACTATACACTAGACATACATATGTACTATACACTAGACATGCATATGTACTATACACCGGACATACATATGTACTATACACCGGACATACATATGTACTATACACCGGACATACATATGTACTATACACCGGACATACATATGTACTATACACCAGACATACATATGTACTATACACCGGACATACATATGTACTATACACTAGACATACATATGTACTATACACCGGACATACATATGTACTATACACCGGACATACATATGTACTATACACTAGACATACATATGTACTATACACCGGACATACATATGTACTATACACCGGACATACATATGTACTATACACCGGACATACATATGTACTATACACTAGACATACATATGTACTATACACTAGACATACATATGTACTATACACCGGACATACATATGTACTATACACCGGACATACATATGTACTATACACTAGACATACATATGTACTATACACTAGACATATATATGTACTATACACTAGACATACATATGTACTATACACTAGACATATATATGTACTATACACTAGACATACATATGTACTATTCACTAGACATACATATGTACTATACACTAGACATACATATGTACTATACACTAGACATATATATGTACTATACACTAGACATATATATGTACTATACACTAGACATACATATGTACTATACACTAGACATACATATGTACTATACACTAGACATGCATATGTACTATACACCGGACATACATATGTACTATACACCGGACATACATATGTACTATACACCGGACATACATATGTACTATACACCGGACATACATATGTACTATACACTAGACATACATATGTACTATACACTAGACATATATATGTACTATACACTAGACATACATATGTACTATTCACCGGACATATATATGTACTATACACTAGACATACATATGTACTATACACTAGACATACATATGTACTATACACTAGACATACATATGTACTATACACTAGACATACATATGTACTATACACCGGACATACATATGTACTATACACCGGACATACATATGTACTATACACCGGACATACATATGTACTATACACCGGACATACATATGTACTATACACTAGACATACATATGTACTATACACTAGACATATATATGTACTATACACTAGACATACATATGTACTATACACCGGACATACATATGTACTATACACTGGACATACATATGTACTATACACTAGACATACATATGTACTATACACCGGACATACATATGTACTATACACTGGACATACATATGTACTATACACCGGACATGTACATGTGCTACACACACCGGACATACATATGTACTATACACCGGACATACATATGTACTATACACTAGACATACATATGTACTATACACCGGACATACATATGTACTATACACCGGACATACATATGTACTATACACCGGACATACATATGTACTATACACTAGACATACATATGTACTATACACTAGACATACATATGTACTATACACCGGACATGTATCTGTGCTACACACACCGGACATACATATGTACTATACACCGGACATACATATGTACTATACACCGGACATACATATGTACTATACACCGGACATACATATGTACTATACACCGGACATACATATGTACTATACACCGGACATACATATGTACTATACACCGGACATACATATGTACTATACACCGGACATACATATGTACTATACACCGGACATACATATGTACTATACACTGGACATACATATGTACTATACACTAGACATACATATGTACTATACACCGGACATACATATGTACTATACACCGGACATACATATGTACTATACACCGGACATGTACATGTGCTACACACACCGGACATACATATGTACTATACACCGGACATACATATGTACTATACACTAGACATACATATGTACTATACACCGGACATACATATGTACTATACACCGGACATACATATGTACTATACACCGGACATACATATGTACTATACACTAGACATACATATGTACTATACACTAGACATACATATGTACTATACACCGGACATGTATCTGTGCTACACACACCGGACATACATATGTACTATACACCGGACATACATATGTACTATACACCGGACATACATATGTACTATACACCGGACATACATATGTACTATACACCGGACATACATATGTACTATACACTAGACATACATATGTACTATACACTAGACATACATATGTACTATACACCGGACATACATATGTACTATACACCGGACATACATATGTACTATACACTAGACATACTGTACTATACACAGACATATATGTACTATACACCGGACATACATATGTACTATACACCGGACATACATATGTACTATACACCGGACATACATATGTACTATACACCGGACATACATATGTACTATACACTAGACATACATATGTACTATACACTAGACATACATATGTACTATACACCGGACATACATATGTACTATACACCGGACATACATATGTACTATACACCGGACATACATATGTACTATACACCGGACATACATATGTACTATACACCAGACATACATATGTACTATACACCGGACATACATATGTACTATACACTAGACATACATATGTACTATACACTGGACATACATATGTACTATACACTAGACATACATATGTACTATACACTAGACATACATATGTACTATACACCGGACATACATATGTACTATACACTGGACATACATATGTACTATACACCGGACATACATATGTACTATACACTAGACATACATATGTACTATACACTAGACATACATATGTACTATACACCGGACATACATATGTACTATACACCGGACATACATATGTACTATACACCGGACATACATATGTACTATACACTAGACATACATATGTACTATACACTGGACATACATATGTACTATACACCGGACATACATATGTACTATACACCGGACATACATATGTACTATACACCGGACATACATATGTACTATACACCGGACATACATATGTACTATACACCGGACATACATATGTACTATACACTAGACATACATATGTACTATACACTAGACATACATATGTACTATACACCGGACATACATATGTACTATACACCGGACATACATATGTACTATACACCGGACATACATATGTACTATACACCGGACATACATATGTACTATACAC
>CM026397.1:894277-990999 GCA_014843695.1 Archivesica marissinica
CTTACTGTATGTACAATATGACTTACTGTATGTACAATATGACTTACTGTATGTACAATATGACTTACTGTATGTACAATATGACATACTGTATGTACAATATGACTTACTGTATGAACAATATGACTTACTGTCTGTACAATATGACTTACTGTCTGTACAATATGACTTACTGTCTGTACAATATGACTTACTGTATGTACAATATGACTTACTGTATGTACAATATGACTTACTGTATGTACAATATGACTTACTGTATGTACAATATGACTTACTGTATGTACAATATGACTTACTGTATGTACAATATGACTTACTGTATGTACAATATGACTTACTGTATGTACAATATGACATACTGTCTGTACAATATGACTTACTGTATGTACAATATGACTTACTGTATGTACAATATGACTTACTGTATGTACAATATGACTTACTGTCTGTACAATATGACTTACTGTATGTACAATATGACTTACTGTATGTACAATATGACTTACTGTCTGTACAATATGACTTACTGTATGTACAATATGACTTACTGTATGTACAATATGACTTACTGTATGTACAATATGACTTACTGTATGTACAATATGACTTACTGTATGTACAATATGACTTACTGTATGTACAATATGACATACTGTATGTACAATATGACTTACTGTCTGTACAATATGACTTACTGTCTGTACAATATGACTTACTGTATGTACAATATGACTTACTGTATGTACAATATGACTTACTGTCTGTACAATATGACTTACTGTCTGTACAATATGACTTACTGTATGTACAATATGACTTACTGTACAATATGACTTACTGTCTGTACAATATGACTTACTGTATGTACAATATAACTTACTGTATGTACAATATGACTTACGGTATGTACAATATGACTTACTGTATGTACAATATGACTTACTGTATGTACACTATGACTTACTGCATGTGCAATATGACTTACCTTATGTACAATATGACAACTACGTCATCTACTAAACTATAAACAAAACAACTAGGTCACCTACTAAACTATAAACAGCTCAACTAGGTCATCTACTAAAGAATAAACAAAACAACTAGGTCACCTACTAAACTATAAGCAGCTCAACTAGGTCATCTACTAAGCTATAAACAAAACAACTAGGTCACCTACTAAACTATAAGCAGCTCAACTAGGTCACCTACTAAACTACAAACAAAACAACTAGGTCACCTACTAAACTACAAACAAAACAAATAGGTCACCTACTAAACTACAAAGAAAACAACTAGGTCACCTACTAAACTATAAGCAGCTCAACTAGGTCATCTAATAAACTATAAACAAAACAACTAGGTCACCTACTTAATTATAAGCAGCTCAACTAGGTCACCTACTAAACTATAAGCACCTCAACCAGGTCATCTACTAAACTATAAACAAAACAACTAGGTCACCTACTAAACTATAAGCAGCTCAACTAGGTCACCTACTAAACTATAAACAAAACAACTAGGTCATCTAATAAACTATAAACAAAACAACTAGGTCACCTACTTAATTATAAGCAGCTCAACTAGGTCACCTACTAAACTATAAGCACCTCAACCAGGTCATCTACTAAACTATAAACAAAACAACTAGGTCATCTACTAAACTATAAGCAGCTCAACTAAGTCACCTACTAAATTATAAGCAGCTCAACTAGGTCACCTACTAAACTACAAAAAACAAATAGGTCACCTACTAAACTACAAAGAAAACAACTAGGTCACCTACTAAACTATAAGCAGCTCAACTAGGTCATCTACTAAACTATAAACAAAACAACTAGGTCACCCACTAATCTATAAACAAAACAACTAGGTCACCCACCAAACTACAAACAAAACAACTAGGTCATCTACTAAACTATAAACAAAACAACTAGGTCATCTACTAAACTATAAACAAAACAACTAGGTCACCTACTAAACTATAAGCAGCTCAACTAGGTCACCTACTAAACTATAAACAGCTCAACTAGGTCATCTACTAAACTATAAACAAAACAACTAGGTCTTTTTTCTTAACAAATCTGTTATCTGTTATCAATGAAAGAGTTGGCAGTTTCTTACGGAGGTTACTGCACCAGGTATTGATTAACTGCTGGAGCCTGCCCAGGAAAAGGTGTTGCTAGGTAAATTGCCCGTTGCTCACCGGGTGTTTTATAATATTTGGAGCCAACTAATAATAACACAATATAAATATTTCCATATTGTCATTTAATGCATTTTATTCCAGATGTTAATACAGCACTTCATTGCAGAAAAACTGAAATAAAATGTATCAAATAAGATGATATGAATATTGATATTATTTGGTTATTGGTTTGCTCCAAATACTGTAAAACACCAGGTGACCGATGATATGAATATTGATATTATATGGTTATTGGTTTGCTCCAAATACTGTAAAACACCAGGTGACCGATGATATGAATATTGATATTATATGGTTATTAATTTGCTCCAAATACTGTAAAACACCAGGTGACCGATTAGAATTTTGTTGAGTGTATAAAATTATAATATGAAATAAAATGCATTATCATGTGTTTAAAACACATTATTACAAGAGTGGATGTGCATGTCGGAGTGTGAGCTAATGTGTTTCTCAGAAAACAAGACAGAACACCATTCCACTGGACAGTCCAGTAAACGACCCTCCCCCCTTCCAACCTCACAAGTGCACATCCACCAGGAACTACTACTAGATCCTAAAGCTAAAAGTGTCTCTCTCAACACATCTATCTACAAGTTATTATATGTTATATTTCGGGTTTTACGCCTTCATCAGCACCATTTCGGGCTATATCGCTGGAGGGCAGTTTACTTAACAACACCTTTCCTGGGCAGGCTCCAGCGGTTAACCAGTACTTGGGTGCACCAACCTCCGTAAGAAACTGCCAACTTTTTCATATAAATGAGACACGGCCTGAGCGGGGCTCGAACCCATGACCATCAGTGATGATAGGTTACAGTGGTATACAAGTCAGCGACCGTAACCACTCGACCACGGAGGCGGACCATCTATCTACAAGTGAAAGTAAATTGATACACTGTAACACAGACCAATGCACACTATTATGGTAAGCCAGTAATGACATTATACTCTGTAGACACAATTTCATTATCACCTGGCAAATGTCTGTCAGACCTAGCTCTTGAGGAAAACTATATAAGGCACAAGCTAAGGAGAGTTCTGTACAGAAAGATTTCCTGGAAAACACTTGGGAAATCACTCATTGTAGATGAACAATGATCTCAGAACATGACTACCATAAGGTAGTGTTCATGTTGAACTGAGGGTAATGTACCTTGTGGTACAGTAGTCAATCAACCTTGAGGCAGTGTTCATAGATATCATGAACTGTGCATTAACAAATTCAATTCTGAAACAAACAGAGTGTATTCTGCAGGGAAGTTCATTATTCAACTATGCAGAAATTTGGTATCATGTGAACACACAAAACAATTCTACTATTTCTTTTCAGATATACAGCCAAGGGAACCACAGAAAGTGGCTGCTTAATAGAGGTAAAATGTATAATAAAACAACATATTGGGAAACTGGCTGCTTAATACAGCTCAGCTGCTTAATAGAGGGCAAATGTATAATAAAACAACATATTGGGACTCTGGAAACTGGCTGCTTAATACAGCTCAGCTGCTTAATAGAGGGCAAATGTATAATAAAACAACATATTGGGAATCTGGGAACTGGCTGCTTAATACAGGTCAGCTGCTTAATAGAGGGCAAATGTATAATAAAACAACATATTGGGAATCTGGAAACTGGCTGCTTAATACAGGTCAGCTGCTTAATAGAGGGCAAATGTATAATAAAACAACATATTGGGAATCTGGAAACTGGCTGCTTAATACAGGTCAGCTGCTTAATAGAGGGCAAATGTATAATAAAACAACATATTGGGAATCTGGAAACTGGCTGCTTAATACAGGTCAGCTGCTTAATAGAGGGCAAATGTATAATAAAACAACATATTGGGAATCTGGAAACTGGCTGCTTAATACAGGTTGGCTGCTTAATAGAGGGCAAATGTATAATAAAACAACATATTGGGAATCTGGAAACTGGCTGCTTAATACAGGTTGGCTGCTTAATAGAGGTGACCACTAACACAGGTTTGACTGTAAGTTGCTGTTGTTAATTAAGGGATAATTTCGTTCATGATTAGTTCAAGATTAATAGAAATTATCGTATTTGTAAATTATGCACATGTAATTAAATCCGAATACCACTTTTTATTATGTTGTCCTAAATATGCTCTATTGTTAGAAATAAATGGATGGAACGATGTATAGATGGACCGGTGGATGGAATGATGCATGGACCAGTGGATGGAACAATTGATGGACAGGTGGATGGAATGGTGGATGGAATGATGGATGGACATGTGGATGGAACGATGCATGGATGGACAGCAGATGGAACAATGGATGGAGAAATGGATACACTGGTGGATGGAACAATGGATAGACTAATAGATGGACAGGTGGATAGAATGATGAATGGACCAGTTGATGGAACAATGGATAGACTAATGGATGGACAGGTGGATAGAATGATGAATGGACCAGTTGATGGAACAATGGATAGACTAATGGATGGACAGGTGGATAGAATGATGAATGGACCAGTTGATGGAACAATGGATAGACTAATGGATGGACAGGTGGATAGAATGATGAATGAACCAGTGGATGGAACAATGGATAGACTAATGGATGGACAGGTGGATAGAATGATGAATGAACCAGTGGATGGAACAATGGATATACTAATGGATGGACAGGTGGATAGAATGATGAATGAACCAGTTGATGGAACAATGGATAGACTAATGGATGGACAGGTGGATAGAATGATGAATCGACCAGTGGATGGAACAATGGATAGACTAATGGATGGACAGGTGGATAGAATGATGAATGAACCAGTGGATGGAACAATTTATAGACTAATGGATGGACAGGTGGATAGAATGATGAATGAACCAGTGGATGGAACAATGGATATACTAATGGATGGACAGGTGGATAGAATGATGAATGAACCAGTTGATGGAACAATGGATAGACTAATGGATGGACAGGTGGATAGAATGATGAATCGACCAGTGGATGGAACAATGGATAGACTAATGGATGGACAGGTGGATAGAATGATGAATGAACCAGTGGATGGAACAATTTATAGACTAATGGATGGACAGGTGGATAGAATGATGAATGAACCAGTGGATGGAACAATGGATATACTAATGGATGGACAGGTGGATAGAATGATGAATGAACCAGTTGATGGAACAATGGATAGACTAATGGATGGACAGGTGGATAGAATGATGAATCGACCAGTGGATGGAACAATGGATAGACTAATGGATGGACAGGCGGAAGCAATGAATAGACCGGTGGATGGAACGATGCATGGATGGAACAATGTATAGACTGATGGATGGAATTATCGATGGACGGGTGGATGGAATTATGGATGGACGGGTGGATGGATTACTCAGTAAATCTATTGTTCTCTTAGCCACATAAGTACCATTTTATGGGTACAGACGGTCCAGCGGAAAGATCGGTACCAAAAGTTGTATATTAAGTGGCTATTCCTTTGATCTCTATAACAACATAAACGGAATGTATAGCCACATAAAAGTTTATATAGCCACATAACCTCTAACCCTATACCACTAGACAGTAAACCTATTGTTCTCCTAGCCACATAACCCTAGTCCACTAGACAGTAAACCTATTGTTCTCCTAGCCACATAACCCTAGTCCACTAGACAGTAAACCTATTGTTCTCCTAGCCACATAACCCTAGTCCACTAGACAGTAAACCTATTGTTCTCCTAGCACATAACCATAGACCACTAGACAGTAAACCATTGTTCTCCTAGCCACATAACCCTAGTCCACTAGACAGTAAACCTATTGTTCTCCTAGCCACATAACCCTAGTTCACTAGACAGTAAACCAATTTTTCTCCTAGCCACATAACCCTAGTCCACTAGACAGTAAACCAATTGTTCTCCTAGCCACATAACCCTAGTCCACTAGACAGTAAACCTATTGTTCTCCTAGACACATAACCCTAGCCACTAGACAGAAAGCAATTGTTCTCCTAGCCACATAACCCTAGTCCATTAGACAGTAAAGCAATTGTTCTCCTAGCCACATAACCCTAGTCCACTAGACAGTAAACCAATTGTTCTCCTAGCCACATAACCCTAGTCCACTAGACAGTAAAGCAATTGTTCTCCTAGCCACATAACCCTAGTCCACTAGACAGTAAACCAATTGTTCTCCTAGCCACATAACCCTAGTCCACTAGACAGTAAAGCAATTGTTCTCCTAGCCACATAACCCTAGTCCATTAGACAGTAAAGCAATTGTTCTCCTAGACACATAACCCTAGTCCACTAGACAGTAAACCAATTGTTCTACTAGCCACATAACCCTAGTCCACTAGACAGTAAACCAATTGTTCTCCTAGCCACATAACCCTAGTCCACTAGACAGTAAACCTATTGTTCTCCTAGTCACATAACCCTAGTCCACTAGACAGTAAAGCAATTGTTCTCCTAGCCACATAACCCTAGTCCACTAGACAGTAAACCAATTGTTCTCCTAGCCACATAACCCTAGTCCACTAGACAGTAAACCAATTGTTCTCCTAGCCACATAACTCTAGTCCACTAGACAGTAAACCTATTGTTCTCCTAGCCACATCACCCTAGTCCACTAGACAGTAAACCAATTGTTCTCCTAGCCACATAACCCTAGTCCACTAGACAGTAAACCAATTGTTCTCCTAGCCACATAACATAAGGTTGATGTGCAGTATGTATATATGATGTAGTCAGGAATCCAGTCTGTGCAGTTACATTGTATATTTTATTGTCTTCAGATTGATGTGCAGTTTGTATTTATGATGTAGTCAGGAATCCAGTCTGTGCAGTTAATTTGTATATTTTATTGTCGTCAGATTGATGTGCAGTATGTATATATATGATGTAGTCAGGAGTCCAGTCTGTGCAATTAATTTGTATATTTTATTGTCTTCAGATTGATGTGCAGTATGTAGTCAGGAATCCAGTCTGTGCTGTTAATTTGTATATTTTATTGTCTACAGATTGATGTGCAGTATGTAGTCAGGAATCCAGTCTGTGCTGTTAATTTGTATATTGTATTGTCTACAGATTGATGTGCAGTATGTAGTCAGGAATCCAGTCTGTGCAATTAATTTGTATATTTTATTGTCTACAGATTGATGTGCAGTATGTATATATGATGTAGTCAGGAATTCAGTCTGTGCAGTTACTTTGTATATTTTATTGTCTACAGATTGATGTGCAGTATGTATATATGATGTAGTCAGGAATCCAGTCTGTGCAGTTAATTTGTGTATTTTATTGTCTACAGATTTGATGTGCAGTATGTATATATGATGTAGTCAGGAATCCAGTATGTGCAGTTAATTTGTATATTTTATTGTCTACAGATTGATGTGCAGTATGTATATATGATGTAGTCAGGAATCCAGTATGTGCAGTTAGTTTGTGTATTTTATTGTCTACAGATTGATGTGCACTATGTATATATATATGATGTAGTCAGGAATCCAGTCTGTGTAGTTAATTTGTATATTTTATTGTCTTCAGATTGATGTGCAGTATGTAGTCAGGAATCCAGTCTGTGCTGTTAATTTGTATATTTTATTGTATACAGATTGATTTATATGTATATATGATGTAGTCAAGAATCCAGTCTGTGCAGTTAATTTGTATATTTTATTGTCTACAGATTGATTTATATGTATATATGATGTAGTCAGGAATCCAGTCTGTGCAGTTAATTTGTATATTTTATTGTCTTCAGATTGATGTGCAGTATGTATATATGATGTAGTCAGGAATCCAGTCTGTGCAGTTAATTTGTATATTTTATTGTCTACAGATTGATTTATAGTATATATGATGTAGTCAGGAATCCAGTCTGTGCAATTAATTTGTATATTTTATTGTCTACAGATTGATGTGCAGTATGTATATATGATGTAGTCAGGAATCCAGTCTGTGCAGTTAATTTGTATATTTTATTGTCTACAGATTGATGTGCAGTATGTATATATGATGTAGTCAGGAATCCAGTCTGTGCAGTTAATTTGTATATTTCATTGTCTACAGATTGATGTGCAGTATGTATATATGATGTAAGTCAGGAATCCAGTCTGTGCAGTTACTTTGTATATTTCATTGTCTACAGATTGATGTGCAGTATGTATATATGATGTAGTCAGGAATCCAGTCTGTGCAGTTAATTTGTATATTTTATTGTCTTCAGATTTATGTGGAGTATGTATATATGATGTAGTCAGGAATCCAGTCTGTGCAGTTAATTTGTGTATTTTATTGTCTACAGATTGATGTGCACTATGTATATATATATATGATGTAGTCAGGAATCCAGTCTGTGTAGTTAATTTGTATATTTTATTGTCTTCAGATTGATGTGCAGTATATATATATATGATGTAAGTCAGGAATCCAGTCTGTGCAGTTAATTTGTATATTTTATTGTCTACAGATTGATGTGCAGTATATATATATGATGTAAGTCAGGAATCCAGTCTGTGCAGTTAATTTGTATATTTTATTGTCTTCAGATTGATGTGCAGTATGTATATATGATGTAGTCAGGAGGAATCCAGTCTGTGCTGTTAATTTGTATATTTTATTGTCTTCAGATTGATATGCAGTATGTATATATGATGTAATCAGGAGGAATCCAGTCTGTGCTGTTAATTTGTATATTTTATTGTCTTCAGATTGATATGCAGTATGTCTATATGATGTAGTCAGGAGGAATCCAGTCTGTGCAGTTAATTTGTATATTTTATTGTCTACATATTGATGTGCAGTATGTATATATGATGTAGTCAGGAGGAATCCAGTATGTGCAGTTAATTTTTATATTTTATTGTCTACAGATTGATGTGCAGTATATATATATGATGTAGTCAGGAATCCAGACTGTGCTGTTAATTTTTATATTTTATTGTCTACAGATTGATGTGCAGTATGTATATATGATGTAGTCAGGAATCCAGTCTGTGCAGTTAATTTGTATATTTTATTGTCTACAGATTGATGTGCAGTAGGTATATATGATGTAGTCAGGAATCCAGTCTGTGCAGTTAATTTGTATATTTTATTGTTTTCAGATTTATGTGTGGAGTATGTATATATGATGTAGTCAGGAATCCAGTATGTGCAGTTAATTTGTATATTTTATTGTCTACAGATTGATGTGCAGTATGTATATATGATGTAGTCAGGAATCCAATTTTGTGCTGTTAATTTGTATATTTTATTGTCTACAGATTGATGTGCAGTATTAGTGTAGTGGCAATATCTCAAAAGGGGCTTAAAATGGGTGCAACCCCTCCCCATGGTAGAACAAGATACAACCTATTTTTTCTTGAAGAGGGTGGTCTGGGGAGTAGGAAAAGGATGGTTGTGAATCTGAGATCATTGTAGGTCATTATGAAAATCTCATTTATATATGTGTAGATGAGGACCCCGAGAATCAATTTGACGATATATGTTTTTTCCAAGTATATCAGTTAATATTCAAGCAATATGCACAAATTGTGTATCAAAATGTGCAGGATGACAATACACACTCACTACAATTGCATTTAATCAGAAAATATATCTCATACTTGGCATAAAAGCCAAAATAATGCAATTTATTGCTGAAAATCGACTACAGATTCACTGAATTACCGACCTTAATGACTACATAACTTTACACATACCAGCTCCATGTTGATAAATATTATACCTAAATGTATCCTGTACATATATGTATTCAATAGAAGGTTCCAAAGTGTAATATAGCTCCTGCTGAGAATTGTATTATCAAAAACATAGCACATTACCGAAATATCCAAAATACCTTAAATTCGCGTATTCCACGAAATATCATGTTTTCATTAGTTTACACCATGCTGCATTGGCAATATACTTTTGTTATATTTAGATACATATATCAGCACATTCACAATATGGTGAACTAGCATTTATGACTACCCCAGAAATACACGCACATGTAAATGATATACATATTTATTGAATTGGAAGTTATTGATACAGCAGTGGTAATTTAATCCAAATGATTGATGTTCATGTAATCAGTCAATCACTGTCGTCATTGCTGCTGTCAATTAGCACAAGAGCATTATCTGTGTTTTGGCAATCACCAACACAGGAACATAACTCCGTGCATCTCAGTCCCGCGGTCAGGCAGTGACAGGCTCTAGTTTGTGAGCAGTTCTCATCGGTGCAATAGAGATGTGTCAGGTCTTGAACCTCTTTGGGGGCCGCATCTTTTTCGAACATGACAGGTTCGAGTTTGTTGTCCCTTAGCTGCCATCCATTGCCATCAGGTCTACAAAGAACTGGCTTTGCTTCATGACTGTGAATCCAAATCGCCACCTGGTAATTCACACGTCTGATATACTGTTGAAAAGCATCATCTGTTGGCGGGAAAAGTGATGCAACCTTGTCACTTTTACACGCATAATCATAGCGTAGCTGATGCAGAGACTTGCACGAGTTGCTCTTCGATCCATACAGAAGCAATGCATACTTCGTGGCTGTGGGGAGTTCATTAGTTATGTCACTGGATTGGCCTAACTGTGCTAGTGGCAGCAATTCTCCAGTATTCAACAAGAGCTTGCTATAGGCAGTGCGCTTAACTATTTTGAAGAGGGAATATGTTGTATCGCATCCACTAATAGCATGTGACGCTGGTAAGCAGAGTGAAACATCTTCTCCAATTTTATCAGTTATGGTGTTGACAGGAATGAACCTCTGGCGGTTTGTTGCTTTGCTGCAATGACCAGCATTCATGTAAACTTTGCAGTCTCCAAACACACCCTTGCCACAGTAGTATATTAGAAGGACTAATACATCAGTATCATCGCATCGGACAATGATTCTTGAGTGTGATTGAGCAAGATTGATGGCATGTAGCAGGATTCGTGTGTCGGCCTCAAGATGACATGGATAAGCTTGTGAGCGATATCCAACAGGCTTTCAAATCAGGAGACAACGAATCAGCTCGAAAACTAACCGAACAGCTAGAGTCCGAACACATCACAACCTTACAAGCGCTACATCAGGAGTTCACAGCCGCTGGACGAACACAATCAGCTACCTTTGCTTACTGGGACACATTCATGCAGGGAGTGGGAACTTTGTTGCGACTTCTGAGATTAGAGCGGGATGGTTTATTCGAGCTGCATCTCATCGCTGTTTGTGAGGCCATCCCCTGGTGTCGAGCTGCCGACAGAGGCAACTATGTCCGATATTTGCCTGGATATCTGAATGATATGATAAGCCTCAAGCAGAAACAACCAAAATCTTACCAATACCTGCAAGAAGGTGGATTCGTAGTCCAAAGGTCGTCCAGACGGTTCAATGCAGTTGCCAGTGACCAAGCACTTGAACAGACAATAAACCGTGAGGGGAAGAGCAATGGAGGTGTCATCGGATTTACCTTGCGGAAGGGCGCTCTCACACGCTGGATGGTGACTCGACACATCACTGCGGAGTACACAGATGCCTTCAAGGAACTGTGCCATAGTAACAAACAAACACAAACGAGAAACCACACTGAGCATGGCAAGACTAGGATGGCAAGGGATGAACAGGACGTCATAAAGATACAGGAATATGTATCAGGCTTGCTGCCTCTGGCACAGTTAGGCCAATCCAGTGACATAACTAATGAACTCCCCACAGCCACGAAGTATGCATTGCTTCTGTATGGATCGAAGAGCAACTCGTGCAAGTCTCTGGATCAGCTACGCTATGATTATGCGTGTAAAAGTGACAAGGTTGCATCACTTTTCCCGCCAACAGATGATGCTTTTCAACAGCATATCAGACGTGTGAATTACCTGGTGGCGATTTGGATTCACAGTCATGAAGCAAAGCCAGTTCTTTGGAGACCTCGTGGCAATGGATGGCAGCTAAGGGACAACAAACTCGAACCTGTCATGTTCGAAAAAGATGCGGCCCCCAAAGAGGTTCGAGACCTGACACATCTCTATTGCACCGATGAGAACTGCTCACAAACTAGAGCCTGTCACTGCCTGACCGCGGGACTGAGATGCACGGAGTTATGTTCCTGTGTTGGTGATTGCCAAAACACAGATAATGCTCTTGTGCTAAGTGACAGCAGCAATGACGACAGTGATTGACTGATTACATGAACATCAATCATTTGGATTAAATTACCACTGCTGTATCAATAACTTCCAATTCAATAAATATGTATATCATTTACATGTGCGTGTATTTCTGGGGTAGTCATAAATGCTAGTTCACCATATTGTGAATGTGCTGATATATGTATCTAAATATAACAAAAGTATATTGCCAATGCAGCATGGTGTAAACTAATGAAAACATGATATTTCGTGGAATACGCGAATTTAAGGTATTTTGGATATTTCGGTAAAGTGCTATGTTTTTGATAATACAATTCTCAGCAGGAGCTATATTACACTTTGGAACCTTCTATTGAATACATATATGTACAGGATACATTTAGGTATAATATTTATCAACATGGAGCTGGTATGTGTAGAGTTATGTAGTCATTAAGGTCGGTAATTCAGTGAATCTGTAGTCGATTTTCAGCAATAAATTGCATTATTTTGGCTTTTATGCCAAGTATGAGATATATTTTCTGATTAAATGCAATTGTAGTGAGTGTGTATTGTCATCCTGCACATGTTGATACATAATTTGTGCATATAGCTTGAATATTAACTGATATACTTGGAAAAAACATATATCATCAAATTTATTCTCGGAGTGAGTCCTCATCTACACATATATAAATGAGATTTTCATAATGACCTACAATGATCTCAGATTCACAACCATCCTTTTCCTACTCCCCAGACCACCCTCTTCAAGAAAAAATAGGTTGTGTCTTGTTCTACCATGGGGAGGGGTTGCACCCATTTTTAAGCCCCTTTTGAGATATTGCCACTACACTATTTTACGTTTTACAGCCAACGTTGACACTAGAAATGTTTAATTTTGATAATTGTTGCCCAGTTCCATAAATGATTACTTCAGTTTTAGAGTTATTCATCATCAGTTTGAAAGTTGTCATCTATGTTATTATTTCATTGAGGCAACTGTCAAGTTGTTGTAGAACAATTGATTCGTTTGGAGAATTGCCTGCTTGAATTTTGAATGGAATCTTGTGATCGTCTGCATATCCATACAGATCGCCTGGATATTTCGGCACTAGGCGATTCAGGGCTGATATGTAAAGATCACCGGTCCAGCACACGAACCCTGTGGAACACCGAACCTCAATTGCTCAGTTTCGGATGCATAGATACATTTTTATTGGGATCACTCTTAGGTTTGGATTGTTGTTTTCAGATGAATTGGCAGATTGTTATCATTAAGATTGCTTGAAAATTGCTTAAGAATTATGTTATAGTTCGGGTTTTACGCCTGCATCAGCACCATTTTGGGCTATATGGCCGGCGGGCAGTTTACCTAACAACACCTTTCCTGGACAGGCTCCAGCGGTTAACCAGTACTTGGGTGCACCAACCTCCGTAAGAAACTGCCAATTTTTTCATATAAAGAGACATGGTCTGAGCGGGGCTCGAACCCGTGACCATCAGTGATGATAGGTTACAGTGGTATACAAGTCAGCGACCGTAACCACTCGACCACGAAGGCGGACTTGGTTAAGAATACACGATTTACAAGATGTATGGTTATTTGAACAATCAATAAAAATATGGTTATTTTGCTCAACATGGATTGTACGCCCAACCAATTACTCAATACTGAGCGATTTAACTACTGTTGTAAGAACTTGTTTCGCAATCGATCTAAAATAATGCGGTATGCTTATAATAACAAGGGAGTAAATCACACTAAACTAAAGGGAGTGGGTACGAAGGGGGATGGTGATAACATGGGGGTAGATCACACTGAACCAAAGGAAGTGGGCACGAAGGGGAATGGTGATAACATGGCGGTAGATCACACTGAACCAAAGGAAGTGGGCACGAAGTGGGGGGGGGGGGGGGGTAACATGGGGGTAGATCACACTGAACCAAAGGGAGTGGGCACGAATGGGGGGGGGTAACATGGTGGGTAGATCACACTGAACCAAAGCGAGTGGGCACGAATGGGGGGGGGGGTAACATGGAGGTAGATCACACTGAACCAAAGGGAGTAGGCACGAAGGGGGAACATGGGGGTAGATCACACTGAACCAAAGGGAGTGGGCACGAAGGGAGGGACATGGGTTAGATCACACTGAACCAAAGGGAGTGGGCACGAAGGGGGAAATTGGGGTGGATCACACTGAACCAAATGGAGTGGGCACGAAGGGGAGACATGGGGTAGATCACACTGAACCAAAGTGAGTGGGCACGAAGGGGGGACATGGGGGTAGATCACACTGAACCAAATGGAGTGGGCACGAAGGGGGGATATAGGGGTAGATCACACTGAACCAAATGGATGTGTACGAAGGGGGACATGGGGGTAGATCACACTGAACCAAAGGGAGTGGGTACGAAGGGGGGACATGGTGGTAGATCACACTGAACCAAATGGAGTGGGCACGAAGGGGGATGGTGATAACATGGGGTAGATCACACTGAGCCAAAGGAAGTGGGCACGAAGGGGGGGTAACATGGGGGTAGATCACACTGAACCAAAGGAAGTGGGCACGAAGGGGGGGGGTAACATGGGGGTAGATCACACTGAAAGAAAGGAGTGGGCACGAAGAGGGGGGGTACCATGGGGTAGATCACACTGAACCAAAGGGAGTGGGCACGAAGGGAGGGAACATGGGGGTAGATCACACTGAACCAAAGGAAGTGGGCACGAAGGGGGATGGTGATAACATGGGGGTAGATCACACTGAACCAATGGGAGTGGGCACGAAAGGGGGGGTAACATGAGGGTAGATCACACTGAACCTAAGGGAGTGGGCACGAAGGGGATGCTGATAACATGGGGGTAGATCACACTTAACCAAAAGGAGTGGGCACGAAGGGGGATGCTGATAACATAGGGGGGGGGGGTAAATCACACTGAACCAAAGGGAGTGGGCACGAAGGGGGATGGTGATAACATGGGGGTAGATCACACTGAACCAAAGGGAGGGCACGAAGGGGGATGCTGATAACATGGGGGTAGATCACACTTAACCAAAAGGAGTGGGCACGAAGGGGGATGCTGATAACATAGGGGGGGGGGGTAAATCACACTGAACCAAGGGAGTGGGCACGAAGGGGGATGGTGATAGCATGGGGGGGTAAATCACACTGAACCAAAGGGAGTGGGCACGAAGGGGGATGATGATAACAACGGGGAGGGGTAAATCACACTGAACCAAAGGGAGTGGGCACGAAGGGGGATGGTGATAACATGGAGGTAGATCACACTGAACCAAAGGGAATGGGCACGAAGGTGGATAGTGATAACATGAGGGTAGATCACACTGAACCAAAGGGAATGGGCACGAAGGGGATGCTGATAACATGGGGGTAGATCACACTGAACCAAAGGGAGTGGGCACGAAGGGGATGCTGATAACCATGGGGGTAGATCACACTGAACCAAAGGGAGTGGGCACGAAGGGGGATGCTGATAACATGGGGGTAGATCACACTGAACCAAAGGGAGTGGGCACGAAGGGGGATGCTGATAACATGGGGGTAGATCACACTGAACCAAAGGGAGTGGGCACGAAGGGGGATGCTGATAACATGAGGGTAGATCACACTGAACCAAAGGGATTGGGCACGAAGGGGGATGGTGATAGCATGGGGGTAGATCACACTGAATCAAAGGGAGTGGGCACGAAGGGGGATGGTGATAACATGGGTAGATCACACTGAACCAAAGGGAGTGGGCACGAAGGGGGATGGTGATAACATGGAGAGTAGATCAAACTGGATTAAATGGAATGGGCATGTAGGGTGGGGAGGGGTAACATGGGAGTAAATCAAACTGTACTAAATGGAGTGGGCATGTAGGGTGGGGGGAGGGGGTAACATGGGAATAAATCAAACTGTACTAAATGGAGTGGGCATGTAGGGTGGGGAGGGGTAACATAGGAATAAATCAAACTGTACTAAATGGAGTGGGCATGTAGGGTGGGGGGAGGGGGTAACATGGGAATAAATCAAACTGTACTAAATGGAGTGGGCATGTAGGGTGGGGAGGGTAACTGGGGGTAAATCAAACTGTACTAAATGGAGTGGCATGTAGGGTGGGGAGGGGGTAACATGGGAATAAATCGAACTGTACTAAATGGAGTGGGCATGTAAGGTGGGGAGGGTGGGGAGGGGTAACATGGGAATAAATCGAACTGTACTAAATGGAGTGGGCATGTAGGGTGGGGAGGGGTAACATGGGAATAAATCAACTGTACTAAATGGAATGGGCATGTTAGGGGTGTAACATAGGAATAAAATCGAACTGTACTAAATGGAGTGGGTATGTAGGGAGTGGGGAGGGGGGGGGTAACTTGGGAATAAATCAAACTGTACTAAATGAAGTGGGCATGTTGGGGTGTAACATAGGAATAAATTGAACTGTACTAAATGGAGTGGATATGTAGGGGAGGGGGGGTAACTGGGAATAAATCAAACTGTACTAATGTAATAGGCATGTAGGGTGGGGAGGGGTAACATGGGAATAAATCAAACTGTACTAAATGTAATGGGCATGTAGGGTGGGGAGGGGTAACATGGGAATAAATCAAACTGTACTAAATGTAATGGGCATGTAGGGTGGGGGGTAACATGGGAATAAATCAAACTGTACTAAATGGAATAGACATGTAGGGGTGGGAGGGGTACATGGAATAAATCAAACTGTACTAAATGGAGTGGGCATGTAGGGTGGAGGGTAACATGGGAATAAATCAAACTGTACTAAATGAAGTGGGCATGTAGCGTGGGGGAGGGGTAACATGGGAATAAATCAAACTGTACTAAATGGAGTGGGCATGTAGGGTGGGGGGGGTAAACATGGGAATAAATCAAACAGTACTAAATGGAATGGGCATGTAGGGTGGGGGGTAACATGGGAATTAAATCAAACAGTACTAAATGGAGTGGGCATGTAGGGTGGGGGGGGGGGTAACATGGGAATAAATCAAACAGTACTAAATGGAATGGGCATGTAGGGTGGGGGGGGGGGGGGTAACATGGGAATAAATCAAACTGTACTAAATGGAATGGGCATGTAGTGTGGGGGAGGGGGTAACATGGGAATAAATTAAACTTAGTTAATAATATTTTATTGCATTTTTTTCATACAATACATTACATATATACATACAATTCTAAGAACAAATCAGAGATTAATATGTAATTATATGATTGCAGTATACGATACATTTGTTTTGTCAAGGGGGAAAAAGCAAATGGGTTGGGCTACAAGTTATAACAACATTATTTACAGCCCTCCCCGTCACTTCGAACTAAATAAACAATGTTGGATGAACAATTTCTGTATTGTATGATCTGATGTAGAAAAAGAACACATAAAATTTAGTTTAGTGGTTAATATTTGTTAATTATTATATCATATGCGAAAGGAAAAAAATGACACAAAGAAATGGAAAAACGTACAGTTAGTTTGTGACTTGAATATGAGCTTAAGAATTAATACTAAGAGATAGTGCATGCACCCCAACCCCACAGATTAGCTCTCCCCACTCCATGCTTACCAGACAAAACGAAGGACAAATAATTGATATTATGCGAATCGTCGAGTCGCTTTAATAAATCTTTGAACCTCTATAAACAATTTATTATTTTCTGAGATAGACAATTGTTCAATTCCAACTAAAAGCTTTTTTGTACTTATTGGATGAAATCTACAAGTATTTCTGAAAAGATGTATACGCTCTAATCTGTATTTGTTGCATCTAAAAAAGTAATGCTCGGGGTCTTCGATACCATGGCCATATTCGCAGTTAGGATTATCACGAAGCAAATTGACATGTAGATGAGCATTCAAGATACTGCATGCGTTACGTATTCGCGCTTGTTGGACAGATGAAGATCTTTCCCCGGTGGTGTAGAATTCGGGTACGATAGCACCTTTGTAGATTTGTTTCAGCTTGCTTTTAAAGTCACTTAGAGAGTTAGTGTCACGGATAGAATTATCTAGCTTATTCCATATGTCTAGAGAGGAGGGAATAGTTGAATGAGCATATATTTGAAGACGCCTTGGCAGAGTTATATAATTATTTCTATTACGTAAAGGATATGGATTAGTTTCATCAACAGTTGTCGGGATTATATCGTTTAGATAAGAAGGCAGTATACTGTGTTTATTACGATATATTAATATTGGTTTTTGCATACTGCGCCTATCCGCTAAAGACACCAACCCTATTTCTGTTAGTAGCCTGTTAATTGAGACTGATCTCGTTAGGCCTGTTACAATTCTGGCTGCTTCGTACTGCAATTTTTTTCAAGTGTTTCCTTTTTCGTATTGTGTGCAATTGTTCCAAACCACCGATGAATATTATAATAAAGGTCGTAAATATGAAATGTATATTTGATTTAGTGAAGAGCGATTTAGCTTAAATTTTAGCATTCTCATTGATCCGAGTACTTTGGAAGCAGATTTCATTATGTTGTTTATATGTTTGTGCCAAGACCCATCATTACTTAAAGTTAACCCAAGATGCTTGTGATTGTCAACAAATCCCAGCTCATTATTTTCAAAAATAAGATTTGGTCGATCATTATTATGATCAAGAGAAAAGAATATGACTTCGGTTTTGGACGGGTTAAAATTTACTAGCGAGCGTTTGGACCAGTCTGAGATTATTTTCAAATCATGATTGAGTGTTGTTTCAATATGGCGTGTATCGGAAGAAGAAACTGCAAGGGAACTGTCATCTGCAAAAAGCCTTGTTGTACTAAGTAATGAATCAGCGATATCATTAACACAAATAAAAAACAATAGAGGTCCTAAAACTGATCCCTGGGGAACTCCAGCTTTAACGGTTTTGGTATCTGAAAAAGAAGGACCTACAAAGACCCTTTGTGATCTGTTAGACAGATAATTTGATATCCATTTTAACAGGTTGTCATTTATTCCATATTGCTGAATTTTAAAAGTCAAACCTCGGTTCCATAATTTTTCCGACGCAACTTATCAATGATATCGGTCTATAATTAGAAGGAAGAGACTTCTCACCCTTTTTAAAGATTGGCATCACATGTGCAATTTTCCACATGGACGGGTAAGAAGATTCGTTTATAGATCTATTAAATATTAAACTAAGAGGGTATGAAACAGAGTTAGAAGTTTCTTTAAGCATCCTATGGCTGATTCCATCTGGACCGCTTGCTTTGTTCACTACTAAGTTAGATAAAACATCCTTAATTTCTGCTTGCGATATGTTGATATTCGATAGCGTCGAGTTTGTTTTGTGTATGAGTGTGGGAAGCGTAACATTAGAATCATCAACTGTTGAAACAGACACAAAATAGTCGTTTAGTGCATTAGCTTTTTCTTCATCAGACAGATGATATTCGTCATAGTTATTTTTATTAGGGGTGGTATGGAGTCATTACTTTTACAATTGTCCTTTACTAACATTTTAACTATTTTCCAATATTGGCGCGGATTAGAAGTGCTCACATCTTTAAGGGTGATTTCTAAGTTGTTATAAAATATCTGCTTAGCGTGTGTTTTCATATTGTTAACTTTGTTTCTTGTAGACTTGTATGAACACCAATCAGATAACTTGCCTGATAATACAGCTGTGCGCTTCAATCTGTCGCGTTTCCTTAGAATTCTTCGTATGTCATTATTAAACCATGGCTTATCCTTTGGACGAATAGTACTAAGATGTGAGGGAATACATACGTTTGCAATTTCTAAGAATTTTTCTGAGAAGATCTTGGCCGCGTTATCTGTTTGTAAAGAAAAGCCAATTTGTAGTAGCTATGAGGTGATTGAATAGTTGGAAATCAGCATTTCTATAATTCCATACTCGTCTTTTATATGACGGTGTTGCTTGTTTATTTGATTTTATGTAAACATATGTCCCATAATGATCACTTATATGACTTGGCGTATTAAATGTTCCAGCATCCAGATACATTATATTGTTCGAGATTGCAATAGGATCGAGTAAAGTACTAGAATGTGTTGTGATACGTGTTGGTGTTGTTATTACGTTATTCATGTTTGTAATTGCTAAAATATCTCGAAACTTGTGACAGGAATCATTCAATTGATCCTCATTAATGTCTCCTAGAATAATTATTCCGGAAAAAGTTTCGTTCATTCTGTCGATGGCTATGCTTAATCTCATCCAAAAATCAACTGAAATATGGGGTGGTCTATAGATAGTACAAACTAGAAAAGTGTCATTCTTATCTCGAATGGAGACACATAAGGCTTCAGGCAATAATACCTCAAAATCATTAAATTAAACTGTACTAAATGGAATAGGCATGTAGGGTGGGGGTAACATGGGAATAAATCAAACTGTACTAAATGGAGTGGACATGTAGGGTGGGGGAGGGGGTAACATGGGAATAAATCAAACTGTACTAAATGGAATGGACATGTAGTTGGGGAGGGTTAACATAGGAATAAATCAAACTGTACTAAATGGAATGGGCATGTAGGGTGGGGGGGGGGGGGGTAACCTGGGAATAAATCAAACTGTACTAAATGGAATGGGCATGTAGGGGGTTGTGATAACATGGGAGTAAGAAGCCAGAAGGGGAGTGTACATTAAACTGCACTGAATGGAGTCGGCATGAAGGAGGGTTGTTATAACATGTTTTATTGTAGTGTCCTGGAGAACGTTTTTTTTCCATTCGCAATAGTAGGCCTACATATTACATAGTGATGAATACATTTTGTAAAGACTTTCGTCATCATTGTACAGAACAGAACGGGGTTTATCACATTTAATTTTTTGGGACACGTCAGGTAAACGAAAGATAATAAAATGCGATTCAACGAGGAATAAATTTATAGTTGTGTCGCTTGTTACAGTAAGCTAAGGAAATGAAGGTAAGAGATTATTGGAACTCTACAGCTATATTTTCATAGGATATCAGTGTCAAGAAATGTTTCAAATAAATATTATCGATCGACCTACTAGCGGATTATTCGGACATAAACTGTTCGGATCACAGGCATAACCCCACAAAACCAGGGTTGGCCGGGAAATACCGGGGGCGGGAAATACCGCCGGGAAATACCGGAAATCCCGCCGCCCCGGGAAATAAGCCCAGAAGTGGGAAATACCGGGAAATAAGATTATGTGTCTTCCAAACACGTTTTTTGCTCATTTTTATGCATTGCTACCACTCTATAAGTGCTTAAACTATTTCGTCCCTGCCAGGGGTACTCATCAGGTGGCATCATTGGCAACCACAACAGTTTTTTTTGGGTTTTATTGTTGTTTTTTTTTATTTTATTGTTTTTTTTTTCATTTATTTTTTCGTTTTTCTTGTTGGAATGTTTCTTCAGCCAGTAGTCTGTCTTCACCAGTCGATTTCCTCGCTACCTCTCAGGAAGCAGTAGCATAGCACCAGCTTCGCTGCTTTCTCAACGCCCAGTCTGTTGCGTAGTTTCGTCTGTATGATGCCGAAGTTGGAGAACACACGTTCAATGGCGGCTGAACTTGCTGGCAGTACCATCAATTTCCTGGCGAGCTGACTGAAGTCTTTGGTGATCACGCCCGACCTCTCCACACATGACCACCATACAGCTGGCTTCGAGTTGTTGATGGAGGATTCCTGTTGTAGCACCTTAGGAATTGGCAGTGTCTCGGACATGTAGTTGAGGAGTTCGGGTACAAGTTCCGGCTTGGTCTCATGAAGAAGCTCCTGGGCACTGGTGACGTGTTGAAATTGTGTACAAACAAACAGTGTGGGTCATCTCAAATTATGATTCTGACTTCTTTAATAACTAATTGATTATTTTAATAATACAGCTATATTATGAACACATTTCAGGGATAATCCTAAAAACATTTGCATTTTGCCTACTACATTAAACATTTAAAATACCTCCAATAAATGTATGTATAAACTCCTTAAACTGTGTTTGTATACAATGTATATTAGAGTAATAATGAACAGTCTCAATAATGTTAGATCTCTAACATTTATATAAAGATTATAAGCAATGCGTAAATGCCACTATGAATGCCTGTATTTTTCGTCATATTCTTCAAAAGCAGTTCATTTTCATCCTGCACACATGATACTACAATCAGTACACCGGGTAATAGAAATTGTATGGTATATATACCTGTATTTACCACCAAAATCATCCAAATTCTTATTTCCCGGTATCCAAATTCTTATTTCCCAGTATTTCCCGGTATTTCCCGCCGTCCCGGGAAATACTCTTCTTATTTCCCGGGAAATTGCCAACCCTGCACAAAACTGTAATCATTTGTATGTATGTATGTGCCATTAATGTCAAACCGCTTGCGGGGACATAGACATGTTTTACTGTGCAGGCTTAGCCGACCTAAGTGGTTAACCAGTACTAAGCAACGTGTTTGAGCTCAATGACACTACATATCTATGTATAGTTTTACATGTATCCTGGCGTGAAGAGTTTTCGCACAGAACAGGTTTTCGCCTAACTGTGGGAATAGCAAGTCGCGAGAGATCACGCAATATTTCATGCTCCAGTAACCGGAATCATAAATAAACATACCTTGTGCACTTCCAATCTATTTCTAACTGATCATAGAGATCAGACATGTAAATTAGCGGTGATAACTTTAAACCTACCACAATTTTCACTAATTAAGTAATTTCACTATATCCATTTTATGTCGCCATATAAATATCATTTTTTAAAGAAATTAGCAATTTTTTCTCCGAAATGACATATACATCGTCTACCACGCCAATATATTTACGAATAAAAATGTCATTATAGTCTAACTGCTCCGTGTTTATGAGTTTCGTCCGTTATTACACACAAGGGGTCCTTATGAATAATATCTATTTTCACCGTTTTTCGCCTTCAGGTCCATGTGTTGTCACAGTGTTTCTCCAACTGATATACATGGTTGTGTAAACCTAGTTTTTCTTTGTTGGGCACCGTGTGATGTGTTCGATGGATGGGTCCATTTACGGTTCTGCACTTAGTCAGAGTAATTAGGAGGGATGACGACTTCTTATGCCCCGTGTGTTTGTCTAAGTTAAACTAAATGTTAGTGTTTTAGGTACAGTATATAGACAAAATGCTGTCCAACAAATGAATTTTGAGTGAAAATGATAAATTAAGCCTGTTTTTAAGTAAGTTTTCCTTAGTTTATTGTTTTGTTAAAAAAGATCTGTTGCTTACATACTAATGTTCATGCTGTAGCCTGTAGGTAATTTCCACAGTTCGGCGAAAACATGTGACGTCATTCCGGATTACTGAGAATGAGGTACCGCTATTTTGTCAACTTTTCTCAAAAAGTAAACAATCGTTTTTCTTCAAGATTTTTGTGAATGAATGGTAAAATATTGTTTATTTGGTGACATAAAATTGTTTGCAGTGTATGACAATTCTAAACCTATAAGAGTCCATAATGTACTACATCGTCGGAAACCAGTAACACCGGGATACGTGGCCTGAC
Organism: Archivesica marissinica; assembly: GCA_014843695.1. NCBI lineage: Eukaryota > Metazoa > Mollusca > Bivalvia > Venerida > Vesicomyidae > Archivesica > Archivesica marissinica. Next base: position 918,077 of record CM026397.1, read on the forward strand.
CGAGTATCGAACCCGGGACCGTTCGATTCCAAGTCCGACGCTCTACCACTGGACCACGGATGCCACACAATTTGTTGTGCTCCATAGTGTTATAGTAGTAATATTGAATAGTTTGTCGTGGATCCACAGGCATCCGTACGTGGACCCCTGCTATTCCTAGCCTATATAAACGACCTCCCACAAAACATCAGTTCCAAACAGCCAAAGTTGGCATCTTTGCTGATGATACTGCATTCTGCCTATCACTGACTGATGATACTGCATTCTGCCAATCACTGGCTGATGATACTGCATTCTGCCTATCACTGGCTGATGATACTGCATTCTGCCTATCACTGACTGATGATACTGCATTCTGCCTATCACTGGCTGATGATACTGCATTCTGCCTATCACTGGCTGATGATACTTCATTCTGCCTATCACTGGCTGATGATACTGCATTCTGCCTATCACTGGCTGATGATACTGCATTCTGCCTATCACTGGCTGATGATACTGCATTCTGCCTATCACTGGCTGATGATACTGCATTCTGCTTATCACTGGCTGATGATACTTCATTCTGCCTATCACTGGCTGATGATACTGCATTCTGCCTATCACTGGCTGATGATACTTCATTCTGCCTATCACTGGCTGATGATACTGCATTCTGCTTATCACTGGCTGATGATACTTCATTCTGCCTATCACTGGCTGATGATACTGCATTCTGCCTATCACTGACTGATGATACTGCATTCTGCCTATCACTGGCTGATGATACTGCATTCTGCTTATCACTGACTGATGATACTGCATTCTGCCTATCACTGGCTGATGATACTGCATTCTGCCTATCACTGGCTGATGATACTGCATTCTGCTTATCACTGGCTGATGATACTGCATTCTGCCTATCACTGGCTGATGATACTGCATTCTGCCTATCACTGACTGATGATACTGCATTCTGCCTATCACTGGCTGATGATACTGCATTCTGCCTATCACTGGCTGGTGATACTGCATCCTGTCTATCACTGGCTGATGATACTGCATTCTGCTTATCACTGGCTGATGATACTGCATTCTGCTTATCACTGGCTGATGATACTGCATTCTGCTTATCACTGGCTGATGATACTTCATTCTGCCTATCACTGGCTGATGATACTGCATTCTGCCTATCACTGGCTGATGATACTGCATTCTGCCTATCACTGGCTGATGATACTGCATTCTGCTTATCACTGACTGATGATACTGCATTCTGCCTATCACTGGCTGATGATACTGCATTCTGCCAATCACTGGCTGATGATACTGCATTCTGCTTATCACTGACTGATGATACTGCATTCTGCCTATCACTGGCTGATGATACTGCATTCTGCCAATCACTGGCTGGTGATACTGCATCCTGTCTATCACTGGCTGATGATACTGCATTCTGCTTATCACTGGCTGATGATACTGCATTCTGCCTATCACTGGCTGATGATACTGCATTCTGCTTATCACTGGCTGATGATACTGCATTCTGCTTATCACTGACTGATGATACTGCATTCTGCTTATCACTGACTGATGATACTGCATTCTGCCTATCACTGGCTGATGATACTGCATTCTGCTTATCACTGACTGATGATACTGCATTCTGCCTATCACTGGCTGGTGATACTGCATCCTGTCTATCACTGGCTGATGATACTGCATTCTGCCTATCACTGGCTGATGATACTGCATTCTGTCTATCACTGGCTGATGATACTGCATTCTGTCTATCACTGACATATGCAAATGAGTCGATGACACTCCAAAATAAACTTTAGAGGTTAGAAGAGTGGGAGTTGGAGTGGGACATGGAATTTAACCCCTCCAAATGTCAAGTTATCCACTAGAAGGAAACATACTATTCCCAATCAATAGAGTGGTGGAACCTATGCTCGGCGTATTTGTCCATTTACATCCGTATTTAAAATATTTACATAAATAGGTCAACAATGAAACGTAACCAAACATTAGGGTTTCTACGTAGAAACATCCAGGCCAAATCCGAACCCCTTAAACAGTTATGTCCATGGCTTACCTGACTAGTGAGACCCCAGCTGGAATATAGCTCCAAGATTTGGTCGTCCCATACCAAACACTGATAGACCAAGTTGAAAGTGTCCAGCGAAGACTGACTTCTATCGTACCTCTAGTGTTATAGACATGCTCCATTCCCTAAATCTACACAGACTAGATCTCTGGCGTATTGACAATAGGATTTCCCTATGTATTAAATTCATGATGGTCTGGCTGCTATCCCCGTTGAGAATTAGTGCCCCTCTAGTGCCACGGCCATTCCTTCAGCAATAGATTAATTACAGCAACAACAGACTACTACAAGTTTTCCTTTTTTTCAAGAACCATTTATCATTGGAAACATCTCACTCCTGACATTGCCCAAGGGCCATCTCCCTACCATAGAGCAGTTCAATATGACTTTGCCATATTGATTATGCCAGCACCTTGTTGTTCTGTCCAGCTCCTTTTTAACTTATAACCCAACTTAAATTTTCATTACTATCTTATATTTTGAATTTAATGTCTCATCATTTTATCTTCGTTGCAGTTTGACATGCAATATGTTTACATCCCCGCCAGGGGTTTGACATTAAATGAAGATGGATAGAATTATTGAGCAGGTTTAGAATATTGGTCTAGGACCGATTGACATGTAATTTCATACACAGTTACATATCTTTGAACGTTTAAGATCACAAATACTCGGAAATATAAGTAATGGTTACTTATTTCTGATCCAGGGACCATTTTGGATCAGGCACATCATGGTATTTTTCTCCCATTAACAAAATACATTTAATGTCTTGATGGGGTTTTAAGGACACAACAACTAAAACAATACTGCAGCTGTATGTTCACTAGATTGTATATGCCTCTGAGTAGTTGTACTTTTGAAATTAGCAGTACCGCAGGCCGTTGTGTTTGTAAATGGTTTCAAGGGGTGGGGTGGTGTATTGGGGATGAGGTATCCGGCATTCCTGTCTCCGGAAACAGTATTGTAAGTAAGTAAGTAAGTAAGTAAGTAAGTAAGTAAGTAAGTAATATAAGCCATCAATATAAATGATGCAATGCAAAGTGGAAGTCGTGATAGCGAGTGGATGCGCGTTTGCTTCAGGTGCGAACGGTCAGGAGTTCGAGCCCCACTGGAGCCGTTACGATTGTAGATACATGCACAACACATATTCAGATTGTGGATATTGTAGATACATCATATTCAGATTGTGGATACCATAGATACATTACATATTCAGACTGTGGATACCATAGATACATCACATATTCAGATTGTGGATACCATAGATACATCACATATTCAGATTGTGGATACCATAGATACATTACATATTCAGATTGTGGATACCATAGATACATTACATATTCAGATTGTGGATACCATAGATACATTACATATTCAGATTGTGGATACCATAGATACATCACATATTCAGATTGTGGATACCATAGATACATCACATATTCAGATTGTGGATACCATAGATACATCACATATTCAGATTGTGGATACCATAGATACATTACATATTCAGATTGTGGATACCATAGATACATTACATATTCAGATTGTGGATACCATAGATACATTACATATTCAGATTGTGGATACCATAGATACATCACATATTCAGATTGTGGATACCATAGATACATCACATATTCAGATTGTGGATACCATAGATACATCACATATTGTACATACCGGACACCTACCGTTAAGTGGATCAATATCACATAATCTGTGTCGCCCTATCGTCTAAAAAGATGATACCTGCAATTCATAATGGTGATAAAATTATCACAGGAAGAAACAACAATTATAAACTAAACTTTCCACCATCCAGCTTCCGTTGAAGATATTGTACATTGTATACATGTATAAAATTAAATTGACTAAATTTCATCTGAAACACGTGATACTGTCATATACAGTTTAAATTGGCATCACATACTGTATGATTATAAATTGTTTCTTTGACAGAATTGTTCTCGGATGCTTAGGATGGAGCCTGTGATCTTGTTCTTCCAGATTTGTTTCGTATTCATCAATCTTCAGGTCATTTTAGGTAATTACTTCAATGCTTGACACTGCTACCTCATGCAACAATAGTCTTTACTGTGAAGTGTTGACACTGCAACCACTGCAACAATAGTATTTACTGTGAAGTGTTGACATTGCTACCTCATGCAACAATAGTATTTACTGTGAAGTGTTGACACTGCAACCACTGCAACAATAGTCTTTACTGTGAAGTGTTGACACTGCAACCACTGCAACAATAGTATTTACTGTGAAGTGTTGACACTGCAACCACTGCAACAATAGTCTTTACTGTGAAGTGTTGACACTGCAACCACTGCAACAATAGTCTTTACTGTGAAGTGTTGACACTGCTACCTCATGCAACAATAGTCTTTACTGTGAAGTGTTGACACTGCTACCTCATGTAACAATAGTCTTTACTGTGACGTGTTGACACTGCAACCACTGCAACAATAGTCTTTACTGTGAAGTGTTGACACTGCAACCACTGCAACAATAGTATTTACTGTGAAGTGTTGACACTGCAACCACTGCAACAATAGTCTTTACTGTGAAGTGTTGACACTGCTACCTCATGCAACAATAGTATTTACTGTGAAGTGTTGACACTGCAACCACTGCAACAATAGTATTTACTGTGAAGTGTTGACACTGCAACCACTGCAACAATAGTCTTTACTGTGAAGTGTTGACACTGCAACCACTGCAACAATAGTATTTAATGTGAAGTGTTGACATTGCAACCACTGCAACAATAGTCTTTACTGTGAAGTGTTGACATTGCTACCTCATGCAACAATAGTCTTTACTGTGAAGTGTTGGTAGAATGGAATAATTGATTTCACAGTAGCTTGGCCCAGGCACGGCTTTGGAGGAGGAAGGTATTGAGTTGGGATGGCTGCCCTAATAAATCAATAATGTCATGACGTCACGTACTTCCCTGGACTTCCAAGCTGGAAGTATTCCCCTAGGCAAAGCTGGAAGTATTCCCCTAGGCAAAGCTGGAAGTACTTCCCCTAGGCAAAGCTGGAAGTACTTCCCCTAGGCAAAGCTGGAAGTACGTCCCCTAGGCAAAGCTGGAAGTACTTCCCCTAGGCAAAGCTGGAAGTACTTCCCCTAGGCAAAGCTGGAAGTACTTCCCCTAGGCAAAGCTGGAAGTACTTCCCCTAGGCAAAGCTGGAAGTATTCCCCTAGGCAAAGCTGGAAGTACTTCCCCTAGGCAAAGCTGGAAGTATTCCCCTAGGCAAAGCTGGAAGTATTCCCCTAGGCAAAGCTGGAAGTATTCCCCTAGGCAAAGCTGGAAGTATTCCCCTAGGCAAAGCTGGAAGTATTCCCCTAGGCAAAGCTGGAAGTACCTCCCCTAGGCAAAGCTGGAAGTATTCCCCTAGGCAAAGCTGGAAGTATTCCCCTTGCTAGAAGTATTCCCCTAGGCAAAGCTGGAAGTATTCCCCTAGGCAAAGCTGGAAGTACTTCCCCTAGGCAAAGCTGGAAGTACTTCCCCTAGGCAAAGCTGGAAGTATTCCCCTAGGCAAAGCTGGAAGTATTCCCCTAGGCAAAGCTGGAAGTATTCCCCTAGGCAAAGCTGGAAGTATTCCCCTAGGCAAAGCTGGAAGTATTCCCTAGGCAAAGCTGGAAGTACTTCCCCTAGGCAAAGCTGGAAGTATTCCCCTAGGCAAAGCTGGAAGTATTCCCCTAGGCAAAGCTGGAAGTATTCCCCTAGGCAAAGCCCCTAGGCAAAGCTGGAAGTATTCCCCTAGGCAAAGCTGGAAGTATTCCCCTAGGCAAAGCTGGAAGTATTCCCCTAGGCAAAGCTGGAAGTACTTCCCTAGGCAAAGCTGGAAGTATTCCCCTAGGCAAAGCTGGAAGTATTCCCCTAGGCAAAGCTGGAAGTACTTCCCTAGGCAAAGCTGGAAGTATTCCCCTAGGCAAAGCTGGAAGTATTCCCCTAGGCAAAGCTGGAAGTACTTCCCTAGGCAAAGCTGGAAGTATTCCCCTAGGCAAAGCTGGAAGTACTTCCCTAGGCAAAGCTGGAAGTATTCCCCTAGGCAAAGCTGGAAGTACTTCCCTAGGCAAAGCTGGAAGTATTCCCCTAGGCAAAGCTGGAAGTACTTCCCTAGGCAAAGCTGGAAGTATTCCCCTAGGCAAAGCTGGAAGTATTCCCCTAGGCAAAGCTGGAAGTATTCCCCTAGGCAAAGCTGGAAGTACTTCCCTAGGCAAAGCTGGAAGTATTCCCCTAGGCAAAGCTGGAAGTACTTCCCTAGGCAAAGCTGGAAGTACTTCCCCTAGGCAAAGCTGGAAGTATTCCCCTAGGCAAAGCTGGAAGTACTTCCCCTAGGCAAAGCTGGAAGTACTTCCCCTAGGTAAAGCTGGAAGTATTCCCCTAGGCAAAGCTGGAAGTACTTCCCCTAGGCAAAGCTGGAAGTATTCCCCTAGGCAAAGCTGGAAGTATTCCCTAGGCAAAGCTGGAAGTATTCCCCTAGGCAAAGCTGGAAGTATTCCCCTAGGCAAAGCTGGAAGTACTTCCCCCTAGGCAAAGCTGGAAGTACTTCCCCTAGGCAAAGCTGGAAGTACTTCCCCTAGGCAAAGCTGGAAGTATTCCCCTAGGCAAAGCTGGAAGTATTCCCCTAGGCAAAGCTGGAAGTATTCCCCTAGGCAAAGCTGGAAGTATTCCCCTAGGCAAAGCTGGAAGTATTCCCCTAGGCAAAGCTGGAAGTACTTCCCCTAGGCAAAGCTGGAAGTATTCCCCTAGGCAAAGCTGGAAGTACTTCCCCTAGGCAAAGCTGGAAGTATTCCCCTTGCTGGAAGTATTCCCCTAGGCAAAGCTGGAAGTACTTCCCCTAGGCAAAGCTGGAAGTACTTCCCCTAGGCAAAGCTGGAAGTATTCCCCTAGGCAAAGCTGGAAGTATTCCCCTAGGCAAAGCTGGAAGTATTCCCTAGGCAAAGCTGGAAGTATTCCCCTAGGCAAAGCTGGAAGTACTTCCCCTAGGCAAAGCTGGAAGTATTCCCCTAGGCAAAGCTGGAAGTACTTCCCCTAGGCAAAGCTGGAAGTATTCCCCTAGGCAAAGCTGGAAGTACTTCCCTAGGCAAAGCTGGAAGTACTTCCCTAGGCAAAGCTGGAAGTACTTCCCTAGGCAAAGCTGGAAGTATTCCCCTAGGCAAAGCTGGAAGTACTCCCCTAGGCAAAGCTGGAAGTATTCCCCTAGGCTAAGCTGGAAGTACTTCCCTAGGCAAAGCTGGAAGTATTCCCCTAGGCAAAGCTGGAAGTATTCCCCTAGGCAAAGCTGGAAGTATTCCCCTAGGCAAAGCTGGAAGTACTTCCCTAGGCAAAGCTGGAAGTATTCCCCTAGGCAAAGCTGGAAGTATTCCCCTAGGCAAAGCTGGAAGTATTCCCCTAGGCAAAGCTGGAAGTATTCCCCTAGGCAAAGCTGGAAGTACTTCCCTAGGCAAAGCTGGAAGTATTCCCCTAGGCAAAGCTAGGCAAGGGGGAGGGATATGCTAATGTTGTGTACTGTTGTAGAAACTGGGGTTGTCACACTTTCAACTCTACATGTCCAGGACTTTGTTCCACATGTAGGTGGATTAAAACCATTTATATACATGCACATACAGGGAAAGGCCTACATAGACCCTTGTAGAATGTGACCTGAAGTATGACTGTATAAAGTACAACTCGTATATACATGTGAAGCATATCGGTATATGTTTATGAAGTATACCTGTCTATACCATCTATGTTTATGACGTATACTGGTATATGTTTATGAAGTATACCTGTCTATACCATCTATGTTTATGACGTATACTGGTATATGTGTATGAAGTATACCTGTCTATACCATCTATGTTTATGAAGTATACCTGTCTATACCATCTATGTTTATGAAGTATACTGGTATATGTTTATGAAGTATACCTGTCTATACTATCTATGTTTATGACGTATACCTGTCTATACCATCTATGTTTATGACGTATACTGGTATATGTTTATGAAGTATACCTGTCTATATTGTCTATGTTTATGACGTATACGGGTCTATGTTTATGAAGTATACCTGTCTATGTTTATGAAGTATACCTGTCTATGTTTATGACGTATACCAGTCTATGTTTATGAAGTATACCGGTCTATGTTTATGAAGTATCCCGGTCTATGTTTTATGTGTATCTAACCCTTTACTCCACAAAGCGCAATACTACACCTTTATAGATTCTCACATATAGGTTTCGTAGCAACCATTCCATGCAGTTATCTATTCCCAAACATATTGAATATGGAGTATGTGTACGGTGGTCGCCAGATCGGACAGGTGCGTTTTCTCCGGGTACTCCAGTTTCCTCCCACACGAATGACCACATTTACACTTTCATCCGCACCAACAAGGGTGATTTATATAAGTTGTTAACACTTGCTTCGCAATCGTTGTAAAATAAATAAGTTTAAACTATTGCTTATTAGCAGTATGTGGATAAAACTAGTACTTCACCTCTTCAATTGTGTAGAGTAGAAGGCTAAGAAATGTTATGCAAATGTTTCAAATATTGTTAGAAATTATCTGCCATTAATATCTAGATATTCTTCAAGTTGTTTATTTGAACAAAATAATTATTATTGTCGAAACATGTAAATAATAATATAAATTTACAATTAGTGTCTTGGTTTGATTTTTACTTTATTAATTATTAATATGGTGAATTTAGCTTCATAAATGTAGAACATGACAATTTGGCAATATTATAATAAACTATTTAGAATTGTTGTATCTACCCTTAGCATGTCTAATGTACGTAACAGAGTGTGTTCACAATTCTTTGGAAATCTTGAGTTTTCTGTCTTGTGAAACGATAGATTTTATTCTGCAGGAGCAAAATCGGATCGGATTCGACTGGAAGATGTGTCAGTGTTGACGTTGCATCATGGATCGATGAGTAAAGCGCATAGAGGATCCCCTGTACCTCAAGTGAGTGATAAATAACTTATTGTCTGGTAATATCACATTATTGTAAACTACCTCGTTACCATATCTTTCCATGAAATACCTCATTATTGTAAACTACCTCGTTACCATATCTTACCATGAAATACCTCATTATTGTAAACTACCTCGTTACCATATCTTACCATGAAATACCTCATTATTGTAAACTACCTCGTTACCATATCTTACCATGAAATACCTCATTATTGTAAACTACCTCGTTACCATATCTTTCCATGAAATACCTCATTATTGTAAACTACCTCGTTACCATATCTTACCATGAAATACCTCATTATTGTAAACTACCTCGTTACCATATCTATATAAAGCTCTGTGCTGTACACTGTGGTTTCATGTATGTATCGTATAGATCTATATAAAGCTATGTGCTGTACATTGTGCTATGGTTTCGTGTATACATCGTATAGATCTATATAAAGCTATGTGCTGTACATTGTGGTTTCGTGTATGCATCGTATAGATCTATATAAAGCTATGTGCTGTACATTGTGCTATGGTTTCGTGTATACATCGTATAGATCTATATAAAGCTATGTGTTGTACACTGTGGTTTCGTGTATGCATCGTATAGATCTATATAAAGCTATGTGTTGTACATTGTGGTTTCGTGTATACATCGTATAGATATAAAGCTATGTGTTGTACATTGTGGTTTCGTGTATGCATCGTATAGATCTATATAAAGCTATGTGCTGTACATTGTGGTTTCGTGTATGCATCGTATAGATCTATATAAAGCTATGTGCTGTACATTGTGGTTTCGTGTATGCATCGTATAGATCTATATAAAGCTATGTGCTGTACATTGTGGTTTCGTGTATGCATCGTATAGATCTATATAAAGCTATGTGCTGTACATTGTGCTATGGTTTCGTGTATACATCGTATAGATCTATATAAAGCTATGTGCTGTACATTGTGCTATGGTTTCGTGTATGCATCGTATAGATCTATATAAAGCTATGTGTTGTACACTGTGGTTTCGTGTATGCATCGTATAGATCTATATAAAGCTATGTGTTGTACATTGTGGTTTCGTGTATACATCGTATAGATATAAAGCTATGTGTTGTACATTGTGGTTTCGTGTATGCATCGTATAGATCTATATAAAGCTATGTGCTGTACATTGTGCTATGGTTTCGTGTATGCATCGTATAGATCTATATAAAGCTATGTGCTGTACATTGTGGTTTCGTGTATGCATCGTATAGATCTATATAAAGCTATGTGCTGTACATTGTGGTTTCGTGTATGCATCGTATAGATCTATATAAAGCTATGTGTTGTACATTGTGCTATGGTTTCGTGTGTACATCGTATAGATCTATATAAAGCTATGTGTTGTACATTGTGGTTTCGTGTATGCATCGTATAGATCTATATAAAGCTATGTGTTGTACATTGTGGTTTCGTGTATGCATCGTATAGATCTATATAAAGCTATGTGCTGTACATTGTGCTATGGTTTCGTGTATGCATCGTATAGATCTATATAAAGCTATGTGCTGTACATTGTGGTTTCGTGTATGCATCGTATAGATCTATATAAAGCTATGTGCTGTACATTGTGGTTTCGTGTATACATCGTATAGATCTATATAAAGCTATGTGCTGTACATTGTGCTATGGTTTCGTGTATGCATCGTATAGATCTATATAAAGCTATGTGCTGTACATTGTGGTTTCGTGTATACATCGTATAGATCTATATAAAGCTATGTGCTGTACATTGTGCTATGGTTTCGTGTATGCATCGTATAGATCTATATAAAGCTATGTGCTGTACATTGTGCTATGGTTTCGTGTATGCATCGTATAGATCTATATAAAGCTATGTGCTGTACATTGTGGTTTCGTGTATACATCGTATAGATCTATATAAAGCTATGTGCTGTACATTGTGCTATGGTTTCGTGTATGCATCGTATAGATCTATATAAAGCTATGTGCTGTACATTGTGGTTTCGTGTATACATCGTATAGATCTATATAAAGCTATGTGCTGTACATTGTGGTTTCGTGAATGCATCGTATAGATCTATATAAAGCTATGTGCTGTACATTGTGGTTTCGTGTATACATCGTATAGATCTATATAAAGCTCTGTGCTGTACACTGTGGTTTCGTGTATGCATCGTATAGATCTATATAAAGCTCTGTGCTACATGAATACACTGTGTTGGTGACATTATGCTACCTTCATAAGTTAAACACTTAAGATATGATAATTGTGAGAATTTTAATTACAATGTATGTACTGTGTTCCAGTTGAAATGTGTGGGAGGAAGCGCTGGCTGCTCATTCAAGCCACAGACGGTCCAGTGTATCAATAAAGGCTCTGACGGATATGATGTACAGGTAAATTGAAGTCTACCCCTGTCAGCATCATTTCAAGTGCATATATAAATGAAACAATGCACATAATATAACTATAACCGGAGACAAATCTAATGTCACCTGTTCTAGTGTTGATTCTCAAGATACTGGCACAATGCATGACAGCCGACAATGCCATTATAAAGAGAATGCTGTTACCGTAATACTTTGTATATAGGTTGCTTGGGACGATGAGACGCAGCTAAAAAAAACATTCTAACGATAACAGTTTTTTTCTATAAAGCACACCTGAGTTTAGAGCAAAGACAATTACCAGGACATTACATTACAGGTATGCTTGTGATACTGACAATTTAGGTATAAAACCACCAACTAAGCACATTTGACATAATGTGTCAGTAGGTTATGGGTAAATCAAAGTGACTTAATTTTAATTGTCAATATCTACTCTCAAGCTTCTCATTCTCCACACCTACTCAAACTTCTCATTCTCCATACTACTCAAACTTCTCATTCTCCATACTACTCAAACTTCTCATTCTCCACACCTACTCAAACTTCTCATTCTCCACACTACTCAAACTTCTCATTCTCCACACTACTCAAGCTTCTCATTCTCCACACCTACTCAAACTTCTCATTCTCCACACCTACTCAAACTTCTCATTGTCAACACCTACTCAATCTTCTTATTCTCAACACCTACTCAAACTTCTCATTCTCAACACCTACTCAAACTTCTCATTCTCCACACTACTCAAGCTTCTCATTCTCCACACTACTCAAACTTCTCATTCTCCACACTACTCAAGCTTCTCATTCTCCACACTACTCAAGCTTCTCATTCTCCACACTAATCAAACTTCTCATTCTCCACACTACTCAAGCTTCTCATTCTCCACACTACTCAAACTTCTCATTCTCCACACTACTCAAGCTTCTCATTCTCCATACTACTCAAACTTCTCATTTTCCACACTACTCAAGCTTCTCATTCTCCACACTACTCAAACTTCTCATTCTCCACACCTACTCAAGCTTCTCATTCTCAACACCTATTCAAGTTTCTCATTCTCAACACCTATTCAAGTTTCTCATTCTCAACACCTATTCAAGTTTCTCATTTTCATCACCTACTCAAACTTCTCATTTCAACACCTACTCAAACTTCTCATTCTCAACACCTTCTCAACCTTCTCATTCTCAACACCTACTCAAGCTTCTCATTATCAACACCTACTCAAGCTTCTCATTGTCAAACTTCTCATTCTCAACACCTACTCAAGCTTCTCATTGTCAAACTTCTCATTCTCAACACCTACTCAAGCTTCTAATTCTGAACACCTACTCAAGCTTCTCATTCTCAACACCTACTCAAGCTTCTAATTCTGAACACCTTCTCAAACTTCTCATTCTCAACACCTACTCAAGCTTCTCATTGTCAAACTTCTCATTCTCAACACCTACTCAAGCTTCTCATTCTCAACACCTACTCAAGCTTCTCATTTCAACACCTACTCAAGCTTCTCATTTCAACACCTACTCAAGCTTCTCATTTCAACACCTACTCAAGCTTCTCATTTCAACACCTACTCAAGCTTCTCATTTCAACACTTACTCAAGCTTCTCATTTCAACACCTACTCAAGCTTCTCATTGTGTGAATTATCTATTGACACATTATTAATTAACCTATTCAAGTTTCTCATTCTCAACACATACTCAAGCTTCTCATTTCAACACATACTCAAGCTTCTCATTCTCAACACCTTCTCAACCTTCTCATTCTCAACACATACTCAAGCTTCTCATTTCAACACCTACTCAAACTTCTCATTCTCAACACCTACTCAAGCTTCTCATTCTCAACACCTACACAAGCTTCTCATTCTCAACACCTACTCAAACTTCTCATTCTCAACACCTACTCAAGCTTCTCATTCTCAACACCTACTCAAGTTTCTCATTCTCAACACCTATTCAAGTTTCTCATTCTCAACACCTATTCAAGTTTCTCATTCTCAACACCTATTCAAGTTTCTCATTTTCATCATCTACTCAAACTTCTCATTCTCAACACCTACTCAAGTTTCTCATTCTCAACACCTATTCATGTTTCTCATTCTCAACACATACTCAAGCTTCTCATTTCAACACCTACTCAAACTTCTCATTCTCAACACCTACTCAAGCTTCTCATTCTCAACACCTTCTCAAACTTCTCAAACTTCTCAACACCTACTCAAGCTTCTCATTCTCAACACCTACTCAAGCTTCTCATTGTCAAACTTCTCATTCTCAACACCTACTCAAGCTTCTCATTCTCAACACCTACACAAGCTTCTTATTCTCAACACCTACTCAAACTTCTCATTCTCAACACCTACTCAAGCTTCTCATTCTCAACACCTACTCAAGTTTCTCATTCTCAACACCTATTCAAGTTTCTCATTCTCAACACCTATTCAAGTTTCTCATTCTCAACACCTATTCAAGTTTCTCATTTTCATCATCTACTCAAACTTCTCATTCTCAACACCTACTCAAGTTTCTCATTCTCAACACCTATTCAAGTTTCTCATTCTCAACACATACTCAAGCTTCTCATTTCAACACCTACTCAAACTTCTCATTCTCAACACCTACTCAAGCTTCTCATTCTCAACACCTTCTCAAACTTCTCATTCTCAACACCTACTCAAGCTTCTCATTCTCAACACCTACTCAAGCTTCTCATTGTCAAACTTCTCATTCTCAACACCTACTCAAGCTTCTCATTGTCAAACTTCTCATTCTCAACACCTACTCAAGCTTCTAATTCTGAACACCTACTCAAGCTTCTCATTCTCAACACCTACTCAAGCTTCTAATTCTGAACACCTTCTCAAACTTCTCATTCTCAACACCTACTCAAGCTTCTCATTGTCAAACTTCTCATTCTCAACACCTACTCAAGCTTCTCATTCTCAACACCTACTCAAGCTTCTCATTTCAACACCTACTCAAGCTTCTCATTTCAACACCTACTCAAGCTTCTCATTTCAACACCTACTCAAGCTTCTCATTTCAACACCTACTCAAGCTTCTCATTTCAACACTTACTCAAGCTTCTCATTTCAACACCTACTCAAGCTTCTCATTGTGTAAATTATCTATTGACACATTATTAATTAACCTATTCAAGTTTCTCATTCTCAACACCTACTCAAGCTTCTCATTCTCAACACATACTCAAGCTTCTCATTTCAACACCTACTCAAACTTCTCATTCTCAACACCTTCTCAACCTTCTCATTCTCAACACATACTCAAGCTTCTCATTTCAACACCTACTCAAACTTCTCATTCTCAACACCTACTCAAGTTTCTCATTCTCAACACCTACATAAGCTTCTCATTCTCAACACCTACTCAAACTTCTCATTCTCAACACCTTCTCAACCTTCTCATTCTCAACACATACTCAAGCTTCTCATTCTCAACACCTACTCAAGCTTCTCATTCTCAACACCTACTCAAGTTTCTCATTCTCAACACCTATTCAAGGTTCTCATTCTCAACACCTATTCAAGTTTCTCATTCTCAACACCTATTCAAGTTTCTCATTTTCATCATCTACTCAAACTTCTCATTCTCAACACCTACTCAAGTTTCTCATTCTCAACACCTATTCATGTTTCTCATTCTCAACACATACTCAAGCTTCTCATTTCAACACCTACTCAAACTTCTCATTCTCAACACCTACTCAAGCTTCTCATTCTCAACACGTTCTCAAACTTCTCATTCTCAACACCTACTCAAGCCTCTCATTCTCAACACCTACTCAAGCTTCTCATTGTCAAACTTCTCATTCTCAACACCTACTCAAGCTTCTCATTGTCAAACTTCTCATTCTCAACACCTACTCAAGCTTCTAATTCTGAACACCTACTCAAGCTTCTCATTCTCAACACCTACTCAAGCTTCTAATTCTGAACACCTTCTCAAACTTCTCATTCTCAACACCTACTCAAGTCAACTTCTCATTCTCAACACCTACTCAAGCTTCTCATTCTCAACACCTACTCAAGCTTCTCATTTTAACACCTACTCAAGCTTCTCATTTCAACACCTACTCAAGCTTCTCATTTCAACACCTACTCAAGCTTCTCATTTCAACACCTACTCAAGCTTCTCATTTCAACACTTACTCAAGCTTCTCATTTCAACACCTACTCAAGCTTCTCATTGTGTAAATTATCTATTGACACATTATTAATTGGCTTCTATTAGAACACCACACGACTTGTATATGGTCGATCGGACGTAGCATTCCTTGACATTTCAGATTAACTGGTTCCAATGACCTGTATCAGTTCCAGATACCAGAGCCGGGACACAGCTATGACACTTTAATTGACATTATAACGTGCATGAAATAGGACTAAAAAGGCATAATAGCCAAGTGCCGGAAACCGAATATGCTGGTCAAAGGAACAATTTAAATAGTGTTTGTTAATTGTGCAAGGAGTCGAATATGCCATTGTAAAGGACACCTGTATATCGAGAGTGAACTGTATTCCAAAATGTCGTATTAGTAAAGAAAATGGTGTGACCTCAAGTCCTCAACATTGGTTTAATTCCTCCACGGATCGTATTGCTCTAGCCAAGTAACATTGCATTACGGCCAATGGGGAAAGATACAAATTCATAATTTTTGGCTTCAAAATGAGATAAATATAAGAATGAAGGTGACATGCACTCTTAGTATACTCTAATATATGGCATTCTCTCTTGTTGTCCAATTGCAAATATATGAATGTTATCAATAAACTAAATTATACATATTGATATTATCTCATTTACCATATATCTATAAAGTAAAAGTGTCTCCCCTATTTAACGGGCCAGCAGCCATTACTGACTTATGAGACACCTCTTTTTATGAACATCAGTACTTCCCGAATCCTCTGCTTGTATGCCAGGTGCGAGGCTGGTAGGCAATCGGTAACCATTATTTAACTAGTTGGCGGCTCACCAACTAGCCATATCAGAACGAACCCCTGATGAGATTCGAACCTGCGACCTCCCGCTACGTAGGCGGATGCCTTAACGACTAGGCCACGGAGATGGTTTATATATTGGTTTAATTGTATAACATAATTATATCTGCAGTGGGAATGTAAGACGGACATGGACAATAGTTATAGGTTCGGTAAGCTGGAAGTTACATGCGAGGGTTTCGACTACCCAGAAGATCCATACATTTTCATGGGCTCATGTGGGGTATGTTTATATATTGCACAATGTCACTTTCTAATTTTCTCAAGACTATTTTGACCTCTGTTAGCACATGGTTGTCGGATCGACCACTTTCCCCAATCCCTGAAGGTTTGCTGTAATTAGGGGTATTGAAATTCATTTGTGTGACATAGTAGTCAATGAGTTGTGTGTATCGATGACAAATAGTACCTCCATGGCCAGCATGGTCGTTTAATTGCAAATCATTTGCCTTCACCACTGCGTGTTGAAATCCCACCAGGGTTGTAATTTTCATTTTACGAGGAGCTACATGGTGGTTCTACTCTGGCGCTCGCCCTACTACTGCATTGAAGGTATTGGACATTTAGCGTGTGACCTATATCGTTGATTAAGCGTATGACCTATGTCGTTGATTTAGCGTATGTCCTATGTCGTTGATTTAGCGTATGACCTATATCATTGATTGAGCGTATGACCTGTCGTTGATTTAGCGTATGACCTAGGTATGTCATTGATTTAGCGTATGTCCTATGTTGATTTAGCGTATGTCCTATGTCGTTGATTTAGCGTATGTCCTATGTCATTGATTTAGCGTATGACCTATGTTGTTGATATAGCGTATGACCTATGTCATTGATTTAGCGTATGACCTATGTTGTTGATTTAGCGTATGACCTATATCATTGATTTAGCGTATGGCCTATGTCATTGATTTAGCGTATGACTGACACAAGATGATCCTAGTGGCGATCACTCACTATGAACGACGACAGTAACACCACATACAATATGTACAACAATTTAATTATACAACAATTCGATAAAATATTTATATATACAATGACTAAAATAATGCAACAGTTGACTCTATCACGTGCACTGCGTTAATTGCCGGTTCGGCTGAATCCACGTTCATTATAAGTCTCTGCTGACTGTATCTAAATAAACAAGTGCTTGACGTTTGGTAGGTAGATTAATAGTCTTATACTCATGTCCTAGTCTATAGGTACACTATCATGCTTCCCCATTCAGTATGGGTATGTGGTGACTCCGTGTCTAGCTCCGGTCTGCAGCCCCACGTATATACTCATGTCCTAGTCTATAGGTACACTATCATGCTTCCCCATTCAGTATGGGTATGTGGTGACTCCGTGTCTAGCTCCGGTCTGCAGCCCCACGTATATACTCATGTCCTAGTCTATAGGTACACTATCATGCTTCCCCATTCAGTATGGGTATGTGGTGACTCCGTGTCTAGCTCCGGTCTGCAGCCCCACGTATATACTCATGTCCTAGTCTATAGGTACACTATCATGCTTCCCCATTCAGTATGGGTATGTGGTGACTCCGTGTCTAGCTCCGGTCTGCAGCCCCACGTATATACTCATGTCCTAGTCTATAGGTACACTATCATGCTTCCCCATTCAGTATGGGTATGTGGTGACTCCGTGTCTAGCTCCGGTCTGCAGCCCCACGTATATACTCATGTCCTAGTCTATAGGTACACTATCATGCTTCCCCATTCAGTATGGGTATGTGGTGACTCCGTGTCTAGCTCCGGTCTGCAGTCCCACGTATATACTCATGTCCTAGTCTATAGGTACACTATCATGCTTCCCCATTCAGTATGGGTATGTGGTGACTCCGGTCTGCAGTCCCACGTATATACTCATGTCCTAGTCTATAGGTACACTATCATGCTTCCCCATTCAGTATGGGTATGTGGTGACTCCGTGTCTAGCTCCGGTCTGCAGCCCCACTTAATTACGTTCTGTGACGTTCGTTCTTCAATTCCTCCGGTTGAGTTCCGGGTATGTGGCGACTCCGTGCTAGTTCCGGTCTACAGTCCCACTTATCCACGTGCTCAGTGCCGTTGGTGATGTGTCGTCGCCCATCTAGCGAGTATGTGGTGACTCCGTCCTTTGACAGTTGCCCCACTCATTGGCACGTCTACCTGGCTAGCAGTGGTATAGCAACCTTCCAGGTTGCGAGCGGCTACAATATATGTATGCCAAATTAAGTGATAGTTCACCTTATACATGTTATATTGCATGTTCCTACCATTGACTTCCTCAGTCTATTCCACAAGTTGTACCAGCTGATACCTCTGATTAACATTCAAAGATCCAATATATAAAATGATTTGTTATATGTATCAATGATATAAATGTATCGTTGAGTAGTATGATCATTAACAAATACGTTACTGGATCAAAACAGTTCCATCATCTTATTATGATTATATACATAGTAAGTTATATCCTGTAAGCATTAACAGGTATCATACACCGGTTAGTGGCCTGGTACATTTACAGCTAACGGACGGATGTCGTATCATACAACCGACGGATGCCGTATCATCCGGTTATAATTATACCCTATACATTCATGACAGCATCAAGTCAATAACAGTTTAACCAACAACATCGATTCATTCAAAGTACACAACATTGTCACATGACGTAGACTCCTATATTCACAATTAACTTGTTTCACATTCGAGTGAACTAAACCTCGATACTAAACAACAATGTCAATAATTTAATCAGACTGTAACCTAGGTAATACCAGTTTTACCAAAGAACCATGTTTCGCAATCGAGTGAACTAAACCTCGATATTAAACAACAATGTCAATGATTTAATCTGACTGTAACCTAGTCAATACCAGTTTTACCAAAGAACCATGTTTCGCAATCGAGTGAACTAAACCTCGATACTTGTATAAATACAGTTTAGTATTTAAATAAAATACCGTAGAACGACAATGTGATAACATAATCCACTTACTTTTAAACCGCTGGTTTTATATTTCTGACCAAGACGTTTGCTACCGTTCGCTCTATTCTGTCTATGTTGTCTGGTCCAATATCTCAGTCGTGTGGAGTTTTTATCAGTCGTCGTCACGCCATAACATATATATACATTTAACACAGGCTTTACATGGAACTGAAATCAGCTAATTATTTGGTGGCTAACTGTAAGGCCCTGGCATGTGGTTTTGTAGCAATCATTTGCACACAAATTGGGTCAACTAATTTTACCCTGGCTGTTATGAGCCGTGAAACGTTTTAACAGATTCCCCTGTGATATACATGGCGTTTGGTGTATAGTACAATATCGTACGTACAATTAAACTTACCCTATAAACTTAAACCGTGTATCGCTGACCAATATTCTATATGGGCAATAAAACCTTGTTATATATAATGGGCCATTGAGGCCCCGACATAGGGTTAAATACTAAGTTATTCAAGAGTCATTTTGTGACAATGACCTATGTTGTTGATTTAGCGTATGACCTAGGTATGTCATTGATTTAGCGTATGACCTATGTTGATTTAGTGTATGACCTATGTTGATTTAGCGTATGACCTATGTCATTTGTGCAACTGTGAAACTTAAATTATACCAACAAAGGTCTTCAAATTAGAAAGATGTTTAGTTGAAAATTGGTTACCACGTCAAGTGTTGTCTCTATGTTCTATATTGTATAATATTATCTCCCAATTGATAATAGGGGTAAAGGGGAGTCACCTCAACCGAGGAGATACGTTACCCGACTTATCAACCTTTCATTTTCTAGTTGGAGTATACACTGGATCTAACAGAGGAAGGACATGAGAGAAAGAATTCAGCTGGTTCCCATGGCCACCACCAGTACTCAGCCGGCCACCAGTACTCGGATGATTACCATGACCGGTCACATCATCACAACAGGTATTGTATATACTCTAAAATATGTAACAGTTTAAAGTTATTCTTAGCATAAATATTTACCGTACCTTAAAGACATGAAATTGTGAAACATAGAAACTTGTATAGAATATAATTACAGTCTACATCCGTTATGTCAAATTCCGTCGGAGCGAACAAAATACTTTGACATAACGGATATGTGCCTTGTCTTACATCGCTATAACCACCTACTAGAACATTCGAAATCTATTTTCGGGATGCCAAGACGTTTGGCAAATTTGGCCTGATATGGGTATTCCTTGGTTTCATGTACTATTGAACCAGGTCCTTCACTAGTTTTAGCGCTTTGGTTTGCAAGAGACATTGTGAATGAGTGGAGTGTGTGTGTGTTTTATGTTTATTTATCGTCTCTACCGGTTGCCCATATTAGCGACGCCTCCTGAAGAGATTAGTCATTTTAGATTTTTGGAGTATAGTGCAATGATACAGACAATGATACAGACAGAGACCCATTCCAGAGTCTCATCTGGTTCTTTTACTTGCACGGTGTAAAGCTTGGACACGAGACCTCGGTTTAACGTCCCTTCTGAAAGACTGTTAACTTTATTAGGGTCAGACGGGGGATCGAATCTGCGATCCCTGGATTACCAGTCCAGCATGTTACCACTGGACTACAGATTCGTCTGTGAATGAGTGGGCATGGTAGAACAGGGAGTTATATACACATCATATCGCTCCACATGTTTCATTCATTTTGCACTAATTTTACAAGTAAAAATTTTACGCATAATATGTTAATTGAATCGTAATTATTAGGATGAGCCATTTATCCAATGATTGGTTGATTGCCAATAAGTGTGTACCTGTAATGACCATACTGCCACGGTAAGCATCTTCAACAATCTTTATTGATTGTTTGTTTGCACAGGCACGGCGGCTGTTCGTCTTTGATCAGGTAAATGTGCCCAATGAAAAACTAGTATTTTGACATAACAAGCATTAAATACTGCACATTTATACTGAAGAGAGCAAAAAATAAATTCGATTTAATGAAATTCGATATAAGTGGAGCCAGTTATATGTAAAATGATAGTGTCTGAAACAAGACTGATTCAGAGGGACTCGGAGATAATCTGAGATTTCGATATAACCGACTTTGACGTAATGAATGCAGACTGTATAATATAAATATTACCCTTGATTGAGGGGGAGATAATCTACAATATCCCCCTCAACCAAGGCTAATATCTATTTATCATACTGAGTGCAACTACATGATGACATATTTCACACATTCAATGTCTCAAATGTCGTCTTCATTTCTTATTGAATTTATTTAACTTGTCTTCTAAAATCGTTAAAAGACGTTTTTAGAGAACTCGTTAAATAAATTCATTAATTAACAAATGTCCACTCATTTAATATCATATATATACCACATGGCAGCAAATTGACCAATGGTATTCCTAGAAATTTCTCTGTGATATAATAATTTTACATTACATAGTATAATTTGTTTCTGAATATTGCAGAAACAAAATAATCCAACTAATAAACAAATGTCATATACATAATTAATAATGTAAATAAGGTCAACATCCATGCAAAATACAAGGTCAACATCCATGCACAATACAAGGTCAACATCCATGCAAAATACAAGGTCAACATCCATGCAAAATACAAGATCAACATCCATGCAAAATACAAGGTCAACATCCATGCAAAATACAAGGTCAACATCCATGCAAAATACAAGATCAACATCCATGCAAAATACAAGGTCAACAACATCCATGCAAAATACAAGGTCAACATCCATGCACAATACAAGGTCAACATCCACGCACAATACAAGGTCAACATCCATGCAAAATACAAGGTCAACAACATCCATGCAAAACACAAGGTCAACATCCATGCACAATACAAGGTCAACATCCACGCACAATACAAGGTCAACATCCATGCAAAATACAAGGTCAACATCCATGCAAAATACAAGGTCAACATCCATGCAAAATACAAGGTCAACATCCATGCAAAATACAAGGTCAACATCCATGCACAATACAAGGTCAACATCCATGCAAAATACAAGGTCAACATCCATGCAAAATACAAGGTCAACATCCATGCAAAATACAAGGTCAACATCCATGCAAAATAAAGGTCAACATCCATGCAAAATACAAGGTCAACAACATCCATGCAAATACAAGGTCAACATCCATGCACAATACAAGGTCAACATCCATGCACAATACAAGGTCAACATCCATGCAAAATACAAGGTCAACATCCATGCAAAATACAAGGTCAACAACATCCATGCAAAATACAAGGTCAACACATCCATGCACAATACAAGGTCAACATCCATGCAAAATACAAGGTCAACATCCATGCACAATACAAGGTCAACATCCATGCAAAATACAAGGTCACAACATCCATGCAAAATACAAGGTCAACATCCATGCAAAATACAAGGTCAACAACATCCATGCAAAATACAAGGTCAACATCCATGTACAATACAAGGTCAACATCCATGCAAAATACAAGGTCAACATCCATGCACAATACAAGGTCAACATCCATGCAAAATACAAGGTCAACATCCATGCAAAATACAAGGTTAACATCCATGCAAAATACAAGGTCAACAACATCCATGCAAAATACAAGGTCAACATCCATGCACAATACAAGGTCAACATCCATGCAAAATACAAGGTCAACATCCATGCAAAATACAAGGTCAACATCCATGCAAAATACAAGGTCAACATCCATGCAAAATACAAGGTCAACATCCATGCATAATACAAGGTCAACACCCATGCATAATACAAGATCAACATTCATGCATAGTACAAGGTCAACATCCATGCAAAATACAAGGTCAACAACATCCATGCAAAATACAAGGTCAACAACATCCATGCAAAATACAAGGTCAACATCCATGCAAAATACAAGGTCAACATCCATGCAAATACAAGGTCAACACCCATGCAAAATACAAGGTCAACATCCATGCAAAATACAAGGTCAACATCCATGCAAAATACAAGGTCAACAACATCCATGCAAAATACAAGGTCAACATCCATGCACAATACAAGGTCAACATCCATGCAAAATACAAGGTCAACAACATCCATGCAAAATACAAGGTCAACAACATCCATGCATAATACAAGGTCAACATCCATGCATACTACAAGGTCAACACCCATGCATAATACATGGTCAACATCCATGCATAATACAAGGTCAACATCCATGCATACTACAAGGTCAACACCCATGCATAATACAAGGTCAACATCCATGCATAATACAAGGTCAACATCCATGCACAATACAAGGTCAACATCCATGCATACTACAAGGTCAACATCCATGCATAATACAAGGTCAACATCCATGCACAATACAAGGTCAACATCCATGCATAATACAAAGTCAACAACATCCATGCATAATACAATGTCAACATCCATGCATAATACAAGGTCAACATCCATGCATAATACAAGGTCAACATCCATGCACAATACCAGGTCAACATCCATGTATAATACAAGGTCAACATCCATGCATAATACAAGGCAAAGTCAACAACATCCATGCAAAATACAAGGTCAACATCCATGCATAATACAAGGTCAACACCCATGCATAATACAAGGTCAACATCCATGCATAATACAAGGTCAACAACATCCATGTATAATACAAGGTCAACATCCATGCAAAATACAAGGTCAACAACATCCATGCAAATACAAGGTCAACATCCATGCAAAATACAAGGTCAACAACATCCATGCATACTACAAGGTCAACAACATCCATGCAACATACAAGGTCAACAACATCCATGCATAATACAAGGTCAACAACATCCATGCAAAATACAAGGTCAACAACATCCATGCATAATACAAGGTCAACATCATCCATGCATAATACAAGGTCAACAACATCCATGCAAAATACAAGGTCAACAACATCCATGCAAATACAAGGTCAACATCCATGCATAATACAAGGTCAACAACATCCATGCATAATACAAGGTCAACAACATCCATGCATAATACAAGGTCAACAACATTCATGCAAAATACAAGGTCAACAACATCCATGCAAAATACAAGGTCAACAACATCCATGCAAAATACAAGGTCAACAACATCCATGCAAAATACAAGGTCAACAACATCCACGCGTAATACAAGGTCAACATCCATGCATAATACAAGGTCAACATCCATGCATAATACAAGGTCAACAACATCCATGCATAATACAAGGTCAACAACATCCATGCATAATACAAGGTCAACAACATCCATGCATAATACAAGGTCAACATCCATGCAAAATAAAAGGTCAACAACATCCATGTATAATACAAGGTCAACATCATCCATGCATAATACAAGGTCAACAACATCCATGCATAATACAAGGTCAACAACATCCATGCATAATACAAGGTCAACAACATCCATGCATAATACAAGGTCAACAACATCCATGCAAAATACAAGGTCAACAACATCCATGCAACATACAAGGTCAACAACATCCATGCATAATACAAGGTCAACAACATCCATGCAAAATACAAGGTCAACAACATCCATGCATAATACAAGGTCAACATCATCCATGCATAATACAAGGTCAACAACATCCATGCAAAATACAAGGTCAACAACATCCATGCAAATACAAGGTCAACATCCATGCATAATACAAGGTCAACAACATCCATGCATAATACAAGGTCAACAACATCCATGCATAATACAAGGTCAACAACATTCATGCAAAATACAAGGTCAACAACATCCATGCAAAATACAAGGTCAACAACATCCATGCAAAATACAAGGTCAACAACATCCATGCAAAATACAAGGTCAACAACATCCACGCGTAATACAAGGTCAACATCCATGCATAATACAAGGTCAACATCCATGCATAATACAAGGTCAACAACATCCATGCATAATACAAGGTCAACAACATCCATGCATAATACAAGGTCAACAACATCCATGCATAATACAAGGTCAACATCCATGCAAAATACAAGGTCAACAACATCCATGTATAATACAAGGTCAACATCATCCATGCATAATACAAGGTCAACAACATCCATGCATAATACAAGGTCAACAACATCCATGCAAATACAAGGTCAACATCCATGCATAATACAAGGTCAACAACATCCATGCAAAATACAAGGTCAACAACATCCATGCAACATACAAGGTCAACAACATCCATGCATAATACAAGGTCAACAACATCCATGCAAAATACAAGGTCAACAACATCCATGCATAATACAAGGTCAACATCATCCATGCATAATACAAGGTCAACAACATCCATGCAAAATACAAGGTCAACAACATCCATGCAAATACAAGGTCAACATCCATGCATAATACAAGGTCAACAACATCCATGCATAATACAAGGTCAACAACATCCATGCATAATACAAGGTCAACAACATTCATGCAAAATACAAGGTCAACAACATCCATGCAAAATACAAGGTCAACAACATCCATGCAAAATACAAGGTCAACAACATCCATGCAAAATACAAGGTCAACAACATCCACGCGTAATACAAGGTCAACATCCATGCATAATACAAGGTCAACATCCATGCATAATACAAGGTCAACAACATCCATGCATAATACAAGGTCAACAACATCCATGCATAATACAAGGTCAACAACATCCATGCATAATACAAGGTCAACATCCATGCAAAATACAAGGTCAACAACATCCATGTATAATACAAGGTCAACATCATCCATGCATAATACAAGGTCAACAACATCCATGCATAATACAAGGTCAACAACATCCATGCATAATACAAGGTCAACAACATCCATGCATAATACAAGGTCAACAACATCCATGCAAAATACAAGGTCAACAACATCCATGCAACATACAAGGTCAACAACATCCATGCATAATACAAGGTCAACAACATCCATGCAAAATACAAGGTCAACAACATCCATGCATAATACAAGGTCAACATCATCCATGCATAATACAAGGTCAACAACATCCATGCAAAATACAAGGTCAACAACATCCATGCAAATACAAGGTCAACATCCATGCATAATACAAGGTCAACAACATCCATGCATAATACAAGGTCAACAACATCCATGCATAATACAAGGTCAACAACATTCATGCAAAATACAAGGTCAACAACATCCATGCAAAATACAAGGTCAACAACATCCATGCAAAATACAAGGTCAACAACATCCATGCAAAATACAAGGTCAACAACATCCACGCGTAATACAAGGTCAACATCCATGCATAATACAAGGTCAACATCCATGCATAATACAAGGTCAACAACATCCATGCATAATACAAGGTCAACAACATCCATGCATAATACAAGGTTCACAAATTATTTTGGAAGCATTTGTAGTATGTAGTAGCAGCAGTGACTATGTGTTGGACTGTGAGAAGCTCATTCAATTTTTTGTTTCAGCTACACCAAGAAGGCAACCTCTATTGTGCAGGATCTCTTCTACCTTGCTGTTGTTGCTGGTATTATATATGTGGTATACACGTCGTGCATAGCCACACCCAACATACCCAGTGGCCAACCTCCTTCCTACGACGACTCATTCCGGTCTCGCGATCAGCCCAGGCAGCCAGGTGCACCACCACCGCCGCCGTATGGGTTCAGACAAGATTACATGCCCAATACAGGAGGAGGTATGTAGTAAGGAATTATCACTTATTCATGTATATATCAAATTGCTTACTTCCGGGCAGTGTATATCTACACTGTATTCTGATGCGCTGTGAGAAACTGATGTTAAATGTAATTAGAACTATATATCTACACTGTATTCTGATGCGCTGTGAGAAACCGATGTTAAATGCAATTAGAACTATATATCTACACTGTATTCTGATGCGCTGTGAGAAACCGATGTTAAATGCAATTAGAACTATATATCTACACTGTATTCTGATGCGCTGTGAGAAACCGATGTTAAATGCAATTAGAACTCTATATCTACACTGTATTCTGATGCACTGTGAGAAACTGATGTTAAATGCAATTAGAACTATAAGAGAGCAGAGCTAAAGCTTTAAATTGCCTCGGCCAGGTGTCCTGTTCTCTATTATGTTCAAATGAAAAATTGCCTGAAATGTAGCCCAACAACCCATTTGCTTTTTTCCCCAGATTAAATAGTATACAGCAATAATAATAAATCCTAATATAATTTCATATTGTGTTTCTACGTATTTCAATGTGTGTATAATTGTAATGTAATGTATGAAAAAAATGCAATAAAACATTATTAAAAAAAGGATACATTTCTCCCTGAACTCAAAATGTGGAGAAGTAAGACTCGGGGAGAATATTTCACCCTCTAAGAAGTTATTTCACATTTGTACACATTGATGACTAAATAGAGCTGTATATGCCTTTTCTTTCATTGTGTATTGTGGACACGTTTTGTACAGATACACTGTGGTTGTATATGCATACTGTATATAATAGTACAGCACAAGTTGTGTATTGTGGACACGTTTTGTACAGATACACTGTGGTTGTATATGCATACTGTATATAATAGTACAGCACAAGTTGTGTATTGACTACATTGTACAGATTGATTGTGTGTGTGTTTTACGTTTATTTATCGTTGCTACCGGTTGCCACGCCTCCTGAAGAGATTTGTCATTTTAGATTTTTGGAGGATAATGCAATGATACAGACAGAGACCCATTCCAGAGTCTCCTCTGGTTCTTTTACGTGCACAGCACCGACACGCGACCTTGGTTTAAAGTCCCATCTGAAAGACTCTTAATTTTATTAGGGTCAGACGGGAAATCGAACCTGCGATCCCTGGATTACAGATTGATTATCACAAGTACATGTTCTATGTAAGTTGACTTATAATGTGGAAATAAACTGGCCTTAGATATGCACGACCACTTGCTACCTATAACGGGGAAAATAAGCGGGTCAAAAAGAAAAAGGAGTTATTTCATTTGATTTCATTGTGCTCCTCTGTTTCAGGTTCGTGTTCATCAGGGGCTAGGTACACCAGTAGTCAGACTAACGCCCCTCCAGGAACTAACACAGGAGGTGGCTTCTGGACAGGGGCCTTTTCAGGGGGTATCATGGGGTACCTTCTAGGAAACAGAAATAATGGGTACTATAATTCAGGATATCAGAGGCCGTATACAGGCTGGGGTGGAGGCAGAAATAGTTGGGGAAATGGATGGGGTAATACTGGTGGTTGGGGATCGGGATGGGGTAGTGGATGGGGGTCGGGAGGGGGATCGAGGACATACACAACTACCAGCTCTGCACCCAGAAGTTCTGGAACAAGAACGGCATCTGGATTTGGAGGCACAAGTAGAAGATAAGACCCAAAGTGAATGAAACAAAGAGACAATTGTGATTATCAGTTCTTTATCAAAGGCTTTGACAATGTTTCACTTCTTAAATCGGGCGACGGTGTATATAAAGTCAGTTTAAAGCGACACTACATCGGTGAAAATGCAAATGTCTGCAGAATGTAATTTCCTATTATATGGTATAATCTTTTTCCAATTATTTGCCTCAAAAACTGAGTATTTCAACAAATAAACAAACTTCGTATACGCGGTTTGTTGACATACAAAATAATGTAAATAGGGTCAACATTCATGCGTAATACAAAGCACTTATCCTGAATAACACGAGTTATGCTACATATTTACCATGATATCTCAGATGTGTGCCTATGCATATTTATTTGTAGACTATTCTCTCTAAACGAAAGTATCGCATGTTTAGTATTGACTTCAATGACAACAAATGTCAATTCAGGAGACTGGATGACCGTTATATGAAATCCTACTTTCATGTTTGAAAGTTTGTATACCACAAAAACACTGTTAAATTGATTCAATGTTAGTGTTCGATGTATTCAGAAGAATTTTTAGTAGCAATTCATTTATACGTGGGAAAAAAAGCATTTTATTTACTTTTTGCGATGTAATGTCGCTTTAAAGGAATTAATTTATGCACCTTATTTACATTATTATGTATATAACATGCAGTTGGTTTTATTATTAGTTAGGTATATTATTTGTTTTAAAATTTGACTACTGCTTGATACTGGAAGCCCATATATGTAAATCAGTACTTAGCCAATGCCACTGAAGAAAATTGTATTTTCTACACTTTTATTTGTGCTATTAACCCTTTCAACACCACAGACCTCTAAATTGGCTTACAAAAAAGTGTAGATCCAGATGAGCCGGCTCGTGACGAGCCGTCTCATCAGGATCTGCACTTTTTTCAAGTAATATAACTATTTTTAGGAAAAAAGTACCCATTTTGATAAATGAACTGATCCAAATGTAATTTTGTTATTAATTTATTGGTCTAAAAATATCATGGACCAGTCCATGTCAGTTACTTGGTGTTGAATGGGTTAAGCACAAACTACTTCATCAAGAAATTGAGCAGTCAATTCTTTAAAGCGATACTACATCGGTGAAAACAGGATATTTCTACAGAAAGCAATTTCTTTTTATATGGTACAATTGTTTTACAAATATTTGCCACAGAATCTCAGTATTTTAACTAATAAAGAAATGTTGCATATGACATAACAAAATAAATGTAAATAGGTCAAGAACCATGTGTAATACAACACATATATAGTGAATAAAAACATTTACTGTACAGTAGTATTGTTATATCTCAATGTTATGCCTATTTATTTTTAGACTAATCTGATATAAATTACCTCTAAATGACAGCATTTAGTATAGACTCCAATAATAACGTCTTTTCACGAGTGTGGCTGACCGTTATATGAAATAACTACTTTCACTTTTGAGAGATTGTAGTTTGCAAAAACACTGTTTATTGATTGAAAGTTAGTGTTCGAATTATTTCGGAAGAATTTGTAGTAGCAATGCTATTCATACTTAAAAAAAAATTTGCGATGTAAATATTTTAATGTAAAGTTTATTTTATGTTTCATAATTTCAGCATTAGTCATTGCTTTCTTATTGTTTTATTGATATTATCTGGACTGAATGTAAATGTCAGGTGAACTCCAAGCCATGGTCTAGTATCTTGTTGTATTCGGCTCAGTATCTTGTTGTATTCGGCTCAGTATCTTGTTGTATTTAGCTCAGTATCTTGATGTATTCGGCTCAGTATCTTGTTGTATTCAGCTGACCTGCCCATGTCATCCTACAGCTCACCTACTACACAAATACAGCCAGCATCCAGGATACCAGACAAGCTTTTGTTCGAGGCCTAGGCTGTATTTGTCTAGTAGATATAAGATTGTTTACCAGAAATCTAAATCTTGCTTATATTTTGTTGTGTCCGGTAGATTTCAGAAATGTCCGGCATATTTTTCATATGTTGTTGGGACATTGTCCGGCAAGATTTGTGTCACTCTCACATGTCATTGTGTGCAATATAGTTCAATGTGAATGACGTCAGTGTAAAACCCTATACAACTGTATGCTATTTTCAAATCAAGACCGCTAGTTTTATAAATAGATGTGCGACAGCTGTTTTCGATTTAAAGGAAGAGTACTAGGAGGATACTAAATGTGTATATGTATTAGGAGGATACTAAATGTGTACATGTATTAGGAGGACACTAAATGTGTACATGTATTAGGAGGAAACTAAATGTGTACATGTATTTTAAAGATACTTGAAGGATTTTGAATTCCTATGCGTGCAGCACATATAAGTGTATTTCTACTGACTGTGATGTTCTGTTATTATTTGGAATGTATAATATTAAATATTTATAAACATTTTCCAAAATCATGTTTTGTTTCTTGTTCACAATGAAGCGCCTCAATTTCCACAATGAAGTGGCTCTCAATTTCCACAAAGAAGTGGCTCTCAATTTCCACAATGAAGTGGCTCTCAATTTCCACAAAGAAGTGGCTCTCAATTTCCACAATGAAGCGGCTCTCAATTTCCACAATGAAGCGCCTCTCAATTTCCACAATGAAGCGTCTCTCAATGACCTTTCTGCAAACGCTACTTAGGCACGCCCCCCCCATAGTTACAGGTGCTCGCTGTAACCACGCGAGACAAGCTATCTAACAAAATGGCGTCTAACGCAGACCTGCATCGAGTTAATCTAGATCGAATTCCATCGAATTTCTCGGTTTTATTTCACCCAGATAAGAATATCTCGTTGAAAGCAAGAAGGCAAGGGTTTTAGGTGAATTCAGGTGGTTTCGTATAATCCCTTGTTCGTCTAATGGTAGTTTCGTATACTAGTGCATTTGTATAATCACAGGTTCGTATTTTATATATATATAGTACTGCACTATACAGGCCCATTATAATAATGCTATTATTAGCTATTTAGGTAATTAGACACAATTATGAATGGGACTATGTAGTCGTGTGTTTGCCATAGAGAACAGAACAGATAATTTATTTCGATTTGTACAAAGTACATCATCATATAGAAATTATTACATACAATATATATATATCACGTCATAAACAGTGAAGTGCTTAAACAAATTTACTCATACATAGAGGATGAACAAAACTGGTCTCTTAGAATGAAGACTGCATAATGGCCTATTCATTACCATACCAGGAGTGATTATCTATCTAGGTTTCAGGCCACTAATCAAGATTAATTAAAAGGAATGGGGGAGAATAAATAAATCATTCCGCATTTTCGATGATTCTAACGGTGGCACTTATCGCAGCTAAGAGCATGCATACGGCTGGAAATGTGACGAGAGCAAAAACGCATGGAAAAATAGACGCCATGGTTGTAATGAAATTGATGTGAAGAGCATGATATTTATACATGATTCAAGGGCTTGGACATATGGCACGGCTCAGCTCTAAAGCTGATAAAACATGGGCATACAAGCCAGCATCACAAATGTTTGAGCCAACCAATCAAGGTGTGAAAAATAATATATTCTCCAGTAATTGATTAATTTGTCAACAGCCCATCTCATAATAGACATAGGTGTGAAGGTTATTTCTCTAAAGTACAGATATATGTAACGGGTGAGGACGTGTTAAGTGTTCGTGGAAAATGCTTGCGCAGTCAACGGAAGAGTGAACAACCACATCGTGTCAACTTTGACATCAAAAGAAATGAAATATGCCACCGTCTTGAGAGACTCGACCCTATGCCTCCTAGAAGACTCGAACATTAGGCCCAAAAACTGAACACCAGTACGTTCACTGAGCTAATATGGGAATCCCACAGCTCTGCACATGCATGGGTACTATTACTACTATCTGATCCCTAGTCCACCATCCACGACAATATGTATGAACCACATGCATAATTTTAATCACCATTATACTCACATATCTCTTGTGAACGGTAGATCTATTAATGCAGAATATATTTTTTCGAAATATTTTATTATGCATAAATAAATTAATTTCAACTTACTTTTGTGCAAATATATCTGTTTGCATTAATTTTGGATGTATTCAGCTGGTCGTCCACATAACTTAATCCACCTTAGACATTTTTTCAAGATTTGTCTTAGGTTTTGGAAATGGCACGAATTTAACGTCACCTATCAATTGATCTGGATATCTACTATCACAGCCCGTAACTACATCTTTTCACCATTGTCAATGACAGACAGCATTAATTAATTTGTAATTATTTTTCAAAAAATAATTTCAGATCACGATCACTCGTTATCAGATTTGATTAAACTTTTACTACATAACTCGTTTGTCTGACAGAACGATAAAACAATGACTCGGTGTAGTATTATACTATAATTATGTGCACACATTTTATAATTGACCAATTAGCACAATCAGTGCTAAATTCCGATGTGCAATACTTTGATCTTGATAATAGCAGTAGGCCCCTATCGGGTATTATAAGTCGGCGGTCTCTGTGATGTACCGTTAGTCGGTAAGTTGTTGATTACACCCAATAAACAGTGTGACACGCTTAAATTTGATTGCTGTGTTTGTGAGAAAAGAATGACTATATGGGGTCAGTCGGTGTTTTTATAGATGTATTGTTTTTAAAGCAGCTGTCTGGTATTTTGTGGTTCATATACACACTTAGATTTGTCCAAGGATTTTGAAATGGGTTGAATTTAACGTCGATCACAAGGATATCGACTAATTTTGTACTATAACTAACCCACACACCTACACATTTTCAACATCATTAAAACAATTTTAAACCCGTATTTTCGATCAAATTCACGCCTTTTCAAATTTGTCTACTCGTTACTAGTGTGTCTAATATGCATTGTTTGTCTAACAAGATGGCGGCGATAAACCGTTGCCGGGGGTGTGCGCGAATGGTGCGATGCGATTGACTAACGCCAGCTGTCAATCAAAATCGGCAGAAAGGTCAATTTCCACAATGAAGCGTCTCTCAATTTCCACAATGAAGCGCCCCACAATTTCCACAATGAAGCGTCTCTCAATTTCCACAATGAAGCGTCTCTCAATTTCCACAATGAAGCGCCTCTCAATTTCCACAATGAAGCGACTCTCAATTTCCACAATGAAGTGGCTCTCAATTTCCACAATGAAGCGGCTCTCAATTTCCACAATGAAGCGGCTCTCAATTTCCACAATGAAGCGGCTCTCAATTTCCACAATGAAGCGGCTCTCAATTTCCACAATGAAGCGGCTCTCAATTTCCACAATGAAGCGGCTCTCGGTGCCATTAACAGTACAGTAAACCCCCCCATATCTAATCCAGACCGGTCAAAAAGTCCAGCTTAGAGACATGTGAAACATTTCAAATCCAAGTTGTGTGTACAACGCCAGGTGTATTCACAATAGCCCCCGAAACATTCGTCATGGTGAGAAGACTATCTGAGGGTTGCCTGAAGTTATAAAAACTTATTTCGCAATCGAGCTAAAATAAATTTCCATAAACAATAAATAACTATTGACTTGTACAAATAGGGAAATATTTGTAGTAATAATAGTTGCAGATAATTATTAACGTATAATAATAAAATAGCCGTCATTTTGGAACCAATACATTGGTTTACATACAGTCGAATTTTTCGTTATATCAAATTTATTTTTTAGTCCCTTTAGTATAAATGTACAATACTTCTCGCTATGTCAAAGTGCCACTTTATCAATGAGGTGCGACTTTCAAATTTACCTGATCAAAGAAAGACAGACCACCGTGCCTGTGCAAACATTCAAAAAGATTGAAGGTGATTACCGTGACAGTATGTTCACACTTCAGCAGGTACAAACATAACTAATCATTGGATATATAGCTCATCGTAATAATTATAATTAATTAGATTGTTTTGATTCAATTAACATATTTAGTCAACCCAAATTCTTCAGAAAAGTGGACATGATCAAATCAGACAGAGTGTAAAAGAGACATGTTTAAATTCAAAACAATACAGCAGAAAATTTAATCGAGTATCAGTTTATTACTACACAGTTAGTGCACCGTTATTTTTCGCTCGCCCACATGGTTCGCCACCGGCGAGGGTAAATAAGCTCGACCATCATCGTGCTGCATGTTAGTAAATATTAAATACGATATTACAGCGTTATTTGATCAAGTGTGCCCATGTCACGGTTATAACAATGACACTATGGAACATGATTTATGGGACAAATGTACAATGGGTAAGGCTGTGATCTACTAGTACGAAAAACATCTTTGGAAATATGGTCAACATCCGTTATGTCAAACTTCGGTTATGTCAAAGTATTTTGTGCAGTCCAACGGAATTCGACATAACGGATGTAGACTGTACATGGTCAATAACAATTATCAAATTGGGTTGCTATGATATATATTCAAACTGTTAATTAAACAACAATATCACTAGTCCATGGAATATTGATGGATTTAGCTATAATATATATTTGGCAGCCATGCTGTTGTTAATATCATTGGTTTATGCATCTTAAGCACATTCATCACTTCTATAAATGTTGCAAAGGAGTTCTTAGATCCCCATAAAACATAGATTTAGACACTAACGGATCATCATTCTACTTGACATAACAGTGGTGATATAGTGATTTATTTGATTGGTGACCAACTTGGATGCAATCTTGATTATTTTGATTTCCCCAGGAGTGCAGCATGTGCGCCCACGGATCCTGTTTCAGTATACCTTGAGGGTTCAAACACCATTAGTGGTGTCATACTGTTGGGTTTTCTGTCTACCACAAGACTATACCACTCTCCATCCATTGAAGCCATTGCGTACTGTCATTCTCCATCCATTGAAGCCATTGCATACTGTCATTCTACATCCATTGAAGCCATTTCGTACTGTCATTTTCCATACATTGAAGCCATTTCGTAGTCATTTTCCATCCATTGAAGCCATTTCGTACTGTCATTTTCCATCCATTGAATCCATTTCGTACTGTCATTTTCCATCCATTGAAGCCATTTCGTACTGTCATTTTCAATCCATTGAAGCCATTTCGTACTGTCATTATCCAATAAAGATATATTGTACTGTATATTGCATTTTCCATTGTACCCATTTCCTACAATTTCTTGGAAATGATTTGGAAGACTATAATTATGTATTGCCAGTTTCTTGCTAGAGCAACATTTTATCCCCCAAGTGACCACAGGGATTCAACGAGGATTATTCTTCCCAAGTGACCACAGGGATTCAACGAGGATTATTCTTCCCAAATGACCACAGGGATTCAACGAGGATTATTCTTTTCAACTGTTTCCAGTTACTCTCCACATTTCTCCTAGCTTATATTCATAATTTTGGAATTACCTGATGTTTTCCAGGAGAGATTGTATTTCTTCAGAAACTACGCATGTTCAACAGTTATTATAGCTTTATATTCCAATAAACACCTTAAAATACTGCATTTATCACAAATTCCAACGATAATCAGTTCTTCTATTCAAACATCATCTTATCAAATGATCTGTTTTCCTGTACCAAACAGTGTGTATATAACCCATCCGAACACTGAGACTGCGGCAGTTTGATTAAACACGGCTGACCAACTCTTGGTCACCTCTAATATATGACCTGCCATATAGACCCCTATGAATCCCGGGATAGCTCCAGCCATGTTCATTATACCTAATAATAGACAAAATAATTGTGCATATAAATTAAATGAAAAACGCAACAAAGCAGAATTTAAATTAAAGCGGTTTTTAGATTTACAGACATACTAACAAATGCCAAGGCATTCTGGTCACTTTCCAGCTAAATGTAGTTGAGAAAGACTCCCTGGCCACGAGGTTATAAAACCCTTGTCAGAACTCAAATTCAATCCCAAGTGATTTGATTGGTTGATTCTCAGTGTTACTGTCAGCTGAACCAATCGGACGATTGAGACTGAGTTTTGAGATTGGAGAAAAGTTTTATAACCTCCAGGCCAGGTGCTCTGTGTCGGAAGTTATAAAACGTTTCTCAGATCTCAAACTCAAGCTCAAATAATTTGATTGGTTGATTTTGATATTTACACTCAACTGAACAAATCAGTAGCTTGAGACTGAGTTTTGAGATTGGAGAACAATTTTATAACCTCCAGGCCAGGTGCCCTGGACATTATTTAAGGAAGAGAGGGGACAACAGCTGATGGTCCGCTAGCACACTGGATATACTATCTCATACCTCATATGAAGGAATTTAACATACCTGATAGGCGAGAATAGTAAACACGTAAACAGACATTAAACTAACATCGAACGAAAACAAGTTTGCTTCCTTTACCTTTCTGTAATATTTGCTACAAGAAAAACCATGTGGATGAGGTACAACTCTTGACAAGACAACCATGAGGGTGGGGTAAACTCTTGACAAGACAACCATGAGGGTGGGGGTAAACTCTTGACAAGACAACCATGTGGATGAGGTACAACTCTTGACAAGACAACCATGTGGATGAGGTACAACTCTTGACAAGACAACCATGAGGGTGGGGTAAACTCTTGACAAGACAACCATGTGGATGAGGTACAACTCTTGACAAGACAACCATGTGGATGAGGTACAATTCTTGACAAGACAACCATGAGGGTGGGGTAAAATCTTGACAAGACAACCATCCGGGTGGGGTAAACTCTTGACAAGACAACCATGAGGGTGGGGTACAATTCTTGACAAGACAACCATGAGGATGGGGTAAACTCTTGACAAGACAACCATGAGGATGGGGTAAACTCTTGACAAGACAACCATGAGGGTGGGGTACAATTCTTGACAAGACAACCATGAGGATGGGGTAAACTCTTGACAAGACAACCATGAGGATGGGGTAAACTCTTGACAAGACAACCATGAGGGTGGGGTAAATTCTTGACAAGACAACCATGAGGATGGGGTAAACTCTTGACAAGACAACCATGAGGGTGGGGTAAACTGTTGACAAGACAACCATGAGGGTGGGGTAAACTCTTGACAAGACAACCATGAGGGTGGGGTAAACTGTTGACAAGACAACCATGAGGGTGGGGTAAACTGTTGAAATGACAACCATGAGGTTGGGGTAAATTCTTGATAAAACAACCATAAGGGTGGGGTAAACTCTTAACAAGACAACCATGAGGGTGGGGTAAACTCTTGACAAGACAACCATGAGGGTGGGGTAAACTCTTGACAAAACAACCATAAGGGTGGGGTAAACTCAACAAGACAACCATGAGGGTGGGGTAAACTCCACATAGCGTCCACCCAGCCTCCATATAGCATCCACCCAGCCTCCAGTGTCCACCCAGCCTCCACCCAGCCTCCACAGTGTCCACCAGCCTCCACCAGTCCACCAGCCTCACGCAGAATCACCCAGCCCCTCCACATAGTGTCCACCAAGCCTCCATATAGCATCCACCCAGCCTCCATATAGCATCCACCCAGCCTCCATATAGCATCCACCCCTCCATATAGCGTCCACCCAGCCTCCATGCAGAATCACCCAGCCTCCATATAGCATCCACCCAGCCTCCATATAGCATCCACCCAACCTCCACATAGCATCCACCCAGCCTCCATATAGCATCCACCCAGCCTCCATATATCATCCACCCAGCCTCCATATAGCATCCACCCAACCTCCATATAGCATCCACCCAGCCTCCATATAGCATCCACCCAGCCTCCATATAGCATCCACCCAGCCGTCACATAGCGTCCACCCAGCCTCCACATAGCATCCACCCAGGCTCCATATAGCATCCACCCAGCCATCACATAGCGTCCACCCAGCCTCCATATAGCATCCACCCAGCCTCCACATAGCGTCCACCCAGCTTCCACATAGTGTCCACCCAGCCTCCACAACATCCACCCAGCCTCCACATAGCATCCACCCAGCCTCCACATAGCGTCCACCCAGCTTCCACACAGCATCCACCCAGCCTCCACACAGCATCCACCCAGCTTCCACATAGTGTCCAGCCTCCACAACATCCACCCAGCCTCCACATAGCGTCCACCCAGCCTCCACATAGCGTCCACCCAGCTTCCACACAGCATCCACCCAGCCTCCACACAGTATCCACCCAGCTTCTACATATTGTCCACCCAGCCTCCACAACATCCACCCAGCCTCCACACAGCATCCACCCAGCTTCCACATAGCTTCCACCCAGCCTCCACATAGCTTCCACCCAGCCTCCACATAGCTTCCACCCAGCCTCCACAGCATCCACCCAGCCTCCACATAGCTTCCACCCAGCCTCCACATAGCTTCCACCCAGCCTCCACATAGCTTCCACACAGAATCACCCAGCCTCCACACAGAATCACCCAGCCTCCACCCAGAATCACCCAGCCTCCACATAGCATCCACACAGAATCACCCAGCCTCCACACAGAATCACCCAGCCTCCACCCAGAATCACCCAGCCTCCACACATAATCACCCAGCCCTCACACAGAATCACCCAGCCTCCACACAGAATCACCCAGCCCTCTACACAGAATCACCCAGCCTCCACACAGAATCACCCAGCCTCCACACAGAATCACCCAGCCTCCACCCAGAATCACTCAGCCTCCACATAGCGTCCACCCAGCCTCCACACAGAATCACCCAGCCTCCACACAGAATCACCCAGCCTCCACACAGAATCACCCAGCCTCCACACAGAATCACCCAGCCTCCACACAGAATCACTCAACCTCAACATAGCATCTACCCAGTCTCCATGCAGAAACACCCAGCCTCCATCCATCATCACAAAGCCTCCACCCCACCCAGCAACTACCCAGCCTTCACCCCACCTACATGTAGCATCACCCAGCCTCCACATATAGCCTCCATCCATCCGCCACATTGAAGACAGATTG
Source organism: Archivesica marissinica (assembly GCA_014843695.1). Taxonomy (NCBI): domain Eukaryota; kingdom Metazoa; phylum Mollusca; class Bivalvia; order Venerida; family Vesicomyidae; genus Archivesica; species Archivesica marissinica. The sequence goes on from CM026397.1 coordinate 957,879, forward strand.
AAACATGACAAACGTTCACGTACCAAACACATATCATGCATGATTGAGTGAAATGGTTCACTTACCAAAAACAGATCCAGCGTGATTAGGTGCAATATCTTGTGGATTTACCAGAATTCCACTGTTATGAAAGCCGCAGCATGACACAGCGAGCGCCATACAAACTAATGCACCGAGATACGTTGTCGTGTACGAGATAATAACAAGGAAGGCTGCCGTACCCAACATGGTTATAGTCTGCAAAATAAACATCTCACATTACTCACTATACGTGTGTACAGATTGAACTTAAGACTGACTTGATTAATTAAAGGTACATATACTACACTGAAGCACCAGACTAGATATGTTGCTATTTTGTGATGTTATGTTCGGGTTTTACGCCTGCATCAGCACCATTTTGGGCTATATCGCCAGTGGGCAGTTTACCTAACAACACCTTTCCTGGGAAGGCTCCAGCGGTTAACCAGTACTTGGGTGCACCAACCTCCGTAAGAAACTGCCAACTTTTTCATATAAATGAGACACGGTCTGAGCGGGGCTTGAACCCGTGACCATCAGTGATGATAGGTTACAGTGGTATACAAGTCAGCGACCTTAACCACTCGACCACGGAGGCGGAGTTAGCTATTTTGAAACAAGTTTTCTAGCTACAAAAAATCAGTTATAAATGAATAGTTTCCCAGTTTCAATACATATTTGACAGCGGCTATTTGTTCAAAGTGCAGAGAACAGTCAACATATACATACAACCTCACATTTCATGTTGTTACAGTCAACATATCCATACAACCTCACATTTCATGTTGTTACAGTCAAATTATACATACAACCTCACATTTCATGTTGTTACAGTCAACATATCCATGTAACCTCACATTTCATGTCGTTACAGTCAACATATACATGCAACCTCACATTTCATGTTGTTACAGTCAACATATACATACAACCTCACATTTCATGTCGTTACAGTCAACATATACATACAACCTCACATTTCATGTCATTACAGTCAACATATACATGCAACCTCACATTTCATGTTGCTACAGTCAACATATCCATGCAACCTCACATTTCTTGTTGCTACAGTCAACATATCCATGCAACCTCACATTTCTTGTTGCTACAGTCAACATATCCATGCAACCTCACATTTCTTGTTGCTACAGTCAACATATACATGCAACCTCACATTTCTTGTTGCTACAGTCAATATATACATGCAACCTCACATTTCTTGTTGCTACAGTCAACATATCCATGCAACCTCACATTTCTTGTTGCTACAGTCAACATATACATGCAACCTCACATTTCATGTTGTTACAGTCAACAACCACAACCACACCACACAAACACCCTGTCAACATATCTGTGCAACCTCACATTTCTTGTTGCTACAGCAACAACCACAACCCACACCACACAACAACCACAACCCACACACACAACAACAAAACCCACACACAGTCAACATATCCATCAACTCACATTTCATGTTGTACAGTCAATATCATCAACCTCACATTTCTGTTGTACAGTCAACTATCCATGAACCTACATTTCTGTGTTACAGTCAACATATCATGCAACCTCACATTTCTGTTGTACAGTCAACTATCATCAACCTCACATTTCTGTGTTACAGTCAACATATCATCAACTCATTTCTGTTACAGTCAACTATCATGCAACTCACATTTCTGTTGCTACAGTCAACATATCTGCAACCTCACATTTCTTGTTGCTACAGTCAACATATCCATGCAACCTCACATTTCTTGTTGCTACAGTCAACATATCCATGCAACCTCACATTTCTTGTTGCTACAGTCAACATATCATGCAACCTCACATTTCTTGTTGCTACAGTCAATATCATGCAACCTCACATTTCTTGTTGCTACAGTCAACATATCCATGCAACCTCACATTTCTTGTTGCTACAGTCAACATATCATGCAACCTCACATTTCTGTTGTACAGTCAATATCCATGCAACTTCACATTTCTTGTTGCTACAGTCAAACATTTCCGTCTGTCAACATATCTGTGCAACCTCACATTTCTTGTTGCTACAGTCAACATATCCATGCAACCTCACATTTCTTGTTGCTACAGTCAACATATCCATGCAACCTCACATTTCTTGTTGCTACAGTCAACATATACATGCAACCTCACATTTCTTGTTGCTACAGTCAACATATCCATGCAACCTCACATTTCTTGTTGCTACAGTCAACATATACATGCAACCTCACATTTCATGTTGCTACAGTCAACATATCCATACAACCTCACATTTCTTGTTGCTACAGTCAACATATCCATGCAACCTCACATTTCCATGTTGCTACAGTCAACATATCCATGCAACCTCACATTTCTTGTTGCTACAGTCAACCTATCCATGCAACCTTACATTTCTTGTTGTTACAGTCAACATATCCATGCAACCTCACATTTCTTGTTGCTACAGTCAACCTATCCATGCAACCTCACATTTCTTGTTGTTACAGTCAACATATCCATGCAAGCTCCTATTTCTTGTTGCTACAGTCAACCTATCCATGCAACTTCACATTTCTTGTTGCTACAGTCAAACATTTCCGTCTGTCAACATATCTGTGCAACCTCACATTTCCGTCTGTCAACATATCTGTGCAACCTCACATTTCTTGTTGCTACAGTCAACATATCCATGCAACCTCACATTTCTTGTTGCTACAGTCAACATATCCATGCAACCTCACATTTCTTGTTGCTACAGTCAACATATCCATGCAACCTCACATTTCTTGTTGCTACAGTCAACCTATCCATGCAACCTCACATTTCTTGTTGCTACAGTCAACATATCCATGCAACCTCACATATCTTGTTGCTACAGTCAAACATTTCCGTCTGTCAACATATCTGTGCAACCTCACATTTCTTGTTGCTACAGTCAACATATCCATGCAACCTCACATTTCTTGTTGCTACAGTCAACCTATCCATGCAACTTCACATTTCTTGTTGCTACAGTCAAACATTTCCGTCTGTCAACATATCTGTGCAACCTCACATTTCTTGTTGCTACAGTCAACATATCCATGCAACCTCACATTTCTTGTTGCTACAGTCAACATATCCATGCAACCTCACATTTCTTGTTGCTACAGTCAACATATCTGTGCAACCTCACATTTCTTGTTGCTACAGTCAACCTATCCATGCAACCTCACATTTCGTGTTGCTACAGTCAACATATCCATGCAACCTCACAGTTCTTGTTGCTACAGTCAACATATCCATGCAACCTCACATTTCTTGTTGCTACAGTCAACCTATCCATGCAACCTCACATTTCATGTTGCTACAGTCAACATATCCATACAACCTCACATTTCTTGTTGCTACAGTCAACCTATCCATGCAACCTCACATTTCATGTTGCTACAGTCAACATAGCCATACAACCTCACATTTCTTGTTGCTACAGTCAACCTATCCATGCAACCTCACATTTCTTGTTGCTACAGTCAACATATCCATGCAACCTCACATTTCTTGTTGCTACAGTCAAACATTTCCGTCTGTCAACATATCTGTGCAACCTCACATATGCGTGGACCATAACACTCCTTAATGGTGTAATAGTTTCCAAATTGTAATACACAAGTTGCGAGTTTGAACCACGCAAGAAGATAGGCAGTGGTATTCTTAGGCATTTAAATCAACAATTTCTCCCTCCCTCATGGTTATACCTTCTATCGGGCAATGAGCTAATGTTGTATGAACTTGTTTCACAATAGAAATAAACTAAACTAAACTTACATTCATAAATTTTCTAACAAACGTTACACTGTAACCTGGAATAGAAATGCATATAGGTGAATAAATACAAGAATTTCTTTATTAAAGCCAAATATAATGTAACTTTATGCATACATAAACTCCTTCAAATGATAAAACTTGAAAATGAAATAAAAACATAATGATAATTATTAAGATGGCAGAACATTTGTTTACACATGTACACATGAATACATTGCACGCACGACAACGGCTTACTTTCCCATGATTATTGAGCTTATTTACATGCCGGCAAACTATACGAGCGATCTTCTATCTATACATCACTGTACGAGCGATCTTCTATCTATACATCACTGTACGAGCGATCCTTCTATCTATACATCACTTAGCCACACCACCACAACACCACCACACCTAGCTTCTATCTATACATCACTGTATGGCCAGCACCTAGCTTCTATCTATACATCACTGTATGGCCAGCACCTAGCTTCTATCTATACATCACTGTACGGCCAGCACCTAGCTTCTATCTATACATCACTGTAGCCAGCACCTAGCTTCTATCTATACATCACTGTAGCCAGCACCTAGCTTCTATCTATACATCACTGTACGGCCAGCACCTAGCTTCTATCTATACATCACTGTACGGCCAGCACCTAGCTTCTATCTATACATCACTGTACGGCCAGCACCTAGCTTCTATCTATACATCACTGTACGGCCAGCACCTAGCTTCTATCTATACATCACTGTACGGCCAGCACCTAGCTTCTATCTATACATCACTGTACGGCCAGCACCTAGCTTCTATCTATACATCACTGTACGGCCAGCACCTAGCTTCTATCTATACATCACTGTACGGCCAGCACCTAGCTTCTATCTATACATCACTGTACGACCAGCACCTAGCTTCTATCTATACATCACTGTACGGCCAGCACCTAGCTTCTATCTATACATCACTGTACGGCCAGCACCTAGCTTCTATCTATACATCACTGTACGGCCAGCACCTAGCTTCTATCTATACATCACTGTACGACCAGCACCTAGCTTCTATCTACACCGTAACAACACTGCCACTGTGCCCACATTTACCACCCTAAACAAGATGACCACTGTGCCCACCACCACTAGCCTGGGAACATGGTTCGATATATTTTGCCTGGTCAGTCAAAAAAATATATTTAAACACCGAGACTATTAATTGGGCCATATTGAGTTTCTGATCATATCAACGCCTGGGGAAAAGTGGGGGGATTGTCTGTGTAATTATTGACTCGCATTAATCCTATTAATAGGCCTATTAGCATGTGACTTAATTAATGACATACTTGAATCGAAAGCGAGGCAGTTTACAGGTCAAGGGCAAGATAAATAGTTTTAAAAAGTACAATGTGCGTCTGATATGACATATTTACTCAATATTTAAGTCGTCCTTAGTTCAATTACGTCGAATCGATCCATTATCATCTAAATGTAATAATTTAAAATCCGCCATCTCGTCGATATAACACAGAAACGGGACATTATATGTTTGCAATGTAAATGAGTCTACGGGAGCATTCGTGTATATTCGGAAATGATCGTGTATAATCATGCCTGTTCGGCGATTTCCGATAGAATTCCGTTTCTATATTTAGCGATAGTATCTTGTAGAGAAGAGTTGTCGTTCTTCAAATCTACACCCTTATAAAAGTGGGTGTAAGTAGATGGCGCTACGATCGGAAATCCAGTTTCCCCAGGCTGTCATTTTGCCAAAAGTTAAAAAGTGAAAAATCTACAGACCCAGGCTAAACACCACCACCATGATTGTGAAAACATACCATTGGTTATCATATAATCTGCTAACCAGCCTCCAAAGATAGAGCTGGGTATCGTGACTACCCATGGTATAACATTGAATACCCAACCCTGAAACAACACAATATACAATTGATTACACAGTGTGTGTATTCTCCAACCCTGTAACAATCAACATCATCAATGTACCACAACACACACTGACATCATCAATGTACCACAACACACACTGACATCATCAATGTACCACAACACACACTGACATCATCAATGTACCACAACACACACTGTGACATCATCAATGTACCACAACACACACTGTGACATCATCAATGTACCACAACACACACTGTGACATCATCAATGTACCACAACACACACTGTGACATCATCAATGTACCACAACACACACTGTGACATCATCAATGTACAACAACACACACTGACATCATCAATGTACCACAACACACACTGACATCATCAATGTACAACAACACACACTGTGACATCATCAATGTACCACAACACACACTGTGACATCATCAATGTACCACAACACACACTGACTTCATCAATGTACAACAACACACACTGACATCATCAATGTACAACAACACACACTGACATCATCAATGTACCACAACACACACTGTGACATCATCAATGTACAACAACACACACTGACATCATCAATGTACAACAACACACACTGTGACATCATCAATGTACAACAACACACACTGACATCATCAATGTACCACAACACACACTGACATCATCAATGTACAAACACACACTGACATCATCAATGTACCACAACACACACTGTGACATCATCAATGTACCACAACACACACTGTGACATCATCAATGTACCACAACACACACTGTGACATCATCAATGTACCACAACACACACTGTGACATCATCAATGTACAACAACACACACTGACATCATCAATGTACAACAACACACACTGACATCATCAATGTACAACAACACACACTGACATCATCAATGTACCACAACACACACTGTGACATCATCAATGTACAACAACACACACTGACATCACACACACTGTGACATCATCAATGTACCACAACACACACTGTGACATCATCAATGTACAACAACACACACTGACATCATCAATGTACAACAACACACACTGACATCATCAATGTACAACAACACACACTGACATCATCAATGTACCACAACACACACTGTGACATCATCAATGTACAACAACACACACTGACATCACACACACTGTGACATCATCAATGTACCACAACACACACTGTGACATCATCAATGTACAACAACACACACTGACATCATCAATGTACAACAACACACACTGACATCATCAATGTACAACAACACACACTGACATCATCAATGTACCACAACACACACTGTGACATCATCAATGTACCACAACACACACTGACATCATCAATGTACAACAACACACACTGACATCATCAATGTACCACAACACACACTGACTTCATCAATGTACAACAACACACACTGACATCATCAATGTACCACAACACACACTGACTTCATCAATGTACAACAACACACACTGACATCATCAATGTACCACAACACACACTGACTTCATCAATGTACAACAACACACACTGACATCATCAATGTACCACAACACACACTGACTTCATCAATGTACAACAACACACACTGACATCATCAATGTACCACAACACACACTGTGACATCATCAATGTACCACAACACACACTGACTTCATCAATGTACAACAACACACACTGACATCATCAATGTACCACAACACACACTGTGACATCATCAATGTACCACAACACACACTGTGACATCATCAATGTACCACAACACACACTGACATCATCAATGTACCACAACACACACTGTGACATCATCAATGTACCACAACACACACTGACATCATCAATGTACCACAACACACACTGACATCATCAATGTACCACAACACACACTGTGACATCATCAATGTACCACAATACACTTTGTGACATCATCAATGTACCACAATACACACTGTGACATCATCAATGTACAACAACACACACTGTGACATCATCAATGTACCACAATACACTTTGTGACATCATCAATGTACCACAACATACTTTGTGACATCATCAATGTACCACAACATACTTTGTGACATCATCAATGTACCACAATACACACTGTGACATCATCAATGTACCACAACACACAATGTGACATCATCAATGTACCACAACACACACTGTGACTTCATCAATGTACCACAACACACACTGTGACATCATCAATGTACCACAACATACACTGTGACATCATCAATATACCACAATACACACTGTGACATCATCAATGTACCACAATACACACTGTGACATCATCAATGTACCACAACACACACTGTGACATCATCAATGTACCACAACACACACTGTGACATCATCAATGTACCACAACATACACTGTGACATCATCAATGTACCACAATACACACTGTGACATCATCAATGTACCACAATACACACTGTGACATCATCAATGTACCACAACACAACACACACTGTGACATCATCAATGTACCACAACACACACTGACATCATCAATGTACCACAACATACTTTGTGACATCATCAATGTACCACAATACACACTGTGACATCATCAATGTACCACAACACACTGTGACATCATCAATGTACCACAACACACTGTGACATCATCAATGTACCACAACACACACTGTGACATCATCAATGTACCACAACACACACTGACATCATCAATGTACCACAACATACTTTGTGACATCATCAATGTACCACAATACACACTGTGACATCATCAATGTACCACAACACACTGTGACATCATCAATGTACCACAACACACTGTGACATCATCAATGTACCACAACACACACTGTGACATCATCAATGTACCACAACACACACTGACATCATCAATGTACCACAACATACTTTGTGACATCATCAATGTACCACAATACACACTGTGACATCATCAATGTACCACAACACACATTGTGACATCATCAATGTACCACAACACACACTGTGACATCATCAATGTACTTTGTGACATCATCAATGTACCACAACATACTTTGTGACATCATCAATGTACCACAACACACACTGTGACATCATCAATGTACCACAACGCACAATGTGACATCATCAATGTACCACAACACACACTGTGACATCATCAATGTACAACAACACACACTGTGACATCATCAATGTACCAAAACACACACTGCCACATCACCATGTGTAACCTGAACTCATTTAACTGTTAAAAGTCAACACAATAGAACACAAAAATTGATTAAAATAACTAAACCTGAGTTGACGCATTTCAATCGTATTTACATGTGTTAGTTTAGACACACATGACATACAACATGAGGGATAAGAGTGAAAGACTAAGTCCTATACAATTCTACTCCAGCATATGTTTTGCTTAATCAACTGTTCACAGTGAATGTGATTAATTGTTACATAGGAATAACAATCAAACAGTGTTACACTTATTGGGATAGACAACTATATTGTATACATACTCCAATAAACGAACACACTTTGATTTTTCATTGATTTCATTGCATTTTCTGAACGTTTCATGACTGGAAATGACCATAAATGACTCAAAAGTTGTGCTAAACCTTCATTTACGTTTCATCGTTTACGTTACATCGTTTACGTTACATCGTTTACGTTACATCGTTTCTATTAATGGAACAGCGACTATAATATCCACGTTCTAGAAACGTGTCTGAACACAACTGTAACCAATTAGCAACATCTCAGGGGCATAATAACCATGTAAATATACAGCCATGAATCACATGTACTTTACTTTAAACAATTCATTGTGTTGTATAGATAATTAACTTCACATATGATTTAACAAGAATGGAATATGTTTTCCTGAATTAAATTACAGACATCCAATCTTACCTTTGCATCAGGGAAGTTTTCATGAAAATACGTTGGCAACCAGGATAAAAGGATGAAAAATGCATTGTTTTCACAAAAATGACCAATTATCATCGACCTGTAAACATAAATAAAACAGTTTGTTAGTTTCACCATGATGGCAAAAATACAAACATCGTATATCCATATACAATATCAACATTTATACAGGATGATTTGAGCTTATTTTCCCTCACTGGAACATAATCCATACCTGTGAAGGCTTCTCCCCTCCCATGCCCAGTATGGAACATAATCCATACCTGTGAAGGCTTTTCCCCTCCCATGCCCAGTTTGGAACATGATTCATACCTGTGGAGGTTTCTCCCCTGCCATGTTTGGAACATGATTCATACATATGGAGGTTTCTCCCCCTGCCATGTTTGGAACATGATTCATACATATGGAGGTTTCTCCCCCTGCCATGTTTGGAACATAATCATACATATGGAGGTTTCTCCCCCTGCCATGTTTGAAACATGATTCATATATATGGAGGTTTCTCCCCCTGCCATGTTTAGAACATGATTCATACATATGGAGGTTTCTCCCCCTGCCATGTTTGGAACATGATCCATACCTGTGGAGGTTTCTCCCCCTGCCATGTTTGCAACATGATTCATACATATGGAGGTTTCTCCCCCTGCCATGTTTGGAACATGATCCATACATATGGAGGTTTCTCCCCCTGCCATGTTTGGAACATGATCCATACATATGGAGGTTTCTCCCCCTGCCATGTTTGGAACATGATCCATACATATGGAGGTTTCTCCCCCTGCCATGTTTGGAACATGATTCATACATATGGAGGTTTCTCCCCCTGCCATGTTTGGAACATGATTCATACCTGTGGAAGTTTCTCCCCCTGCCATGTTTGGAACATGATCCATACCTGTGGAGGTTTCTCCCCCTGCCATGTTTGGAACATGATTCATACATATGGAGGTTTCTCCCCCAGCCATGTTTGGAACATGATTCATACATATGGAGGTTTCTCCCCCTGCCATGTTTGGAACATAATCATACATATGGAGGTTTCTCCCCCTGCCATGTTTGAAACATGATTCATATATATGGAGGTTTCTCCCCCTGCCATGTTTAGAACATGATTCATACATATGGAGGTTTCTCCCCCTGCCATGTTTGGAACATGATCCATACCTGTGGAGGTTTCTCCCCCTGCCATGTTTGCAACATGATTCATACATATGGAGGTTTCTCCCCCTGCCATGTTTGGAACATGATTCATACATATGGAGGTTTCTCCCCCTGCCATGTTTGGAACATGATTCATATATATGGAGGTTTCTCCCCCTGCCATGTTTAGAACATGATTCATACATATGGAGGTTTCTCCCCCTGCCATGTTTGCAACATGATTCATACATATGGAGGTTTCTCCCCCTGCCATGTTTGGAACATGATTCATATATATGGAGGTTTCTCCCCCTGCCATGTTTGGAACATGATTCATACATATGGAGGTTTCTCCCCCTGCCATGTTTGGAACATGATTCATACATATGGAGGTTTCTCCCCCTGCCATGTTTGGAACATGATCCATACCTGTGGAGGTTTCTCCCCCTGCCATGTTTGGAACATGATTCATACATATGGAGGTTTCTCCCCCTGCCATGTTTGGAACATGATTCATACATATGGAGGTTTCTCCCCCTGCCATGTTTGGAACATGATTCATACCTGTGGAAGTTTCTCCCCCTGCCATGTTTGGAACATGATCCATACCTGTGGAGGTTTCTCCCCCTGCCATGTTTGGAACATGATTCATACATATGGAGGTTTCTCCCCCTGCCATGTTTGGAACATGATTCATACATATGGAGGTTTCTCCCCCTGCCATGTTTGGAACATGATCCATACCTGTGGAGGTTTCTCCCCCTGTCATGTTTGGAACATGATTTATATATATGGAGGTTTCTCCCCCTGCCATGTTTGGAACATGATTCATACCTGTGGAGGTTTCTCCCCCTGTCATGTTTGGAACATGATTCATACATATGGAGGTTTCTCCCCCTGCCATGTTTGGAACATGATTCATACATATGGAGGTTTCTCCCCCTGCCATGTTTGGAACATGATTCATACCTGTGGAGGTTTCTCCCCCTGTCATGTTTGGAACATGATCCATACCTGTGGAGGTTTCTCCCCCTGCCATGTTTGCAACATGATTCATACATATGGAGGTTTCTCCCCCTGCCATGTTTGGAACATGATTCATATATATGGAGGTTTCTCCCCCTGCCATGTTTGGAACATGATTCATATATATGGAGGTTTCTCCCCCTGCCATGTTTGGAACATGATTCATACATATGGAGGTTTCTCCCCCTGCCATGTTTGGAACATGATTCATACATATGGAGGTTTCTCCCCCTGCCATGTTTGGAACATGATCCATACCTGTGGAGGTTTCTCCCCCTGCCATGTTTGGAACATGATTCATACATATGGAGGTTTCTCCCCCTGCCATGTTTGGAACATGATTCATACATATGGAGGTTTCTCCCCCTGCCATGTTTGGAACATAATCATACATATGGAGGTTTCTCCCCCTGCCATGTTTGAAACATGATTCATATATATGGAGGTTTCTCCCCCTGCCATGTTTAGAACATGATTCATACATATGGAGGTTTCTCCCCCTGCCATGTTTGGAACATGATCCATACCTGTGGAGGTTTCTCCCCCTGCCATGTTTGCAACATGATTCATACATATGGAGGTTTCTCCCCCTGCCATGTTTGGAACATGATCCATACATATGGAGGTTTCTCCCCCTGCCATGTTTGGAACATGATCCATACATATGGAGGTTTCTCCCCCTGCCATGTTTGGAACATGATCCATACATATGGAGGTTTCTCCCCCTGCCATGTTTGGAACATGATCCATACATATGGAGGTTTCTCCCCCTGCCATGTTTGGAACATGATTCATACATATGGAGGTTTCTCCCCCTGCCATGTTTGGAACATGATTCATATATATGGAGGTTTCTCCCCCTGCCATGTTTAGAACATGATTCATACATATGGAGGTTTCTCCCCCTGCCATGTTTGGAACATGATCCATACATATGGAGGTTTCTCCCCCTGCCATGTTTGGAACATGATTCATACATATGGAGGTTTCTCCCCCTGCCATGTTTGGAACATGATTCATATATATGGAGGTTTCTCCCCCTGCCATGTTTAGAACATGATTCATACATATGGAGGTTTCTCCCCCTGCCATGTTTGCAACATGATTCATACATATGGAGGTTTCTCCCCCTGCCATGTTTGGAACATGATTCATATATATGGAGGTTTCTCCCCCTGCCATGTTTGCAACATGATTCATACATATGGAGGTTTCTCCCCCTGCCATGTTTGGAACATGATTCATACCTGTGGAAGTTTCTCCCCCTGCCATGTTTGGAACATGATCCATACCTGTGGAGGTTTCTCCCCCTGCCATGTTTGGAACATGATTCATACATATGGAGGTTTCTCCCCCTGCCATGTTTGGAACATGATTCATACATATGGAGGTTTCTCCCCCTGCCATGTTTGGAACATGATCCATACCTGTGGAGGTTTCTCCCCCTGTCATGTTTGGAACATGATTCATACATATGGAGGTTTCTCCCCCTGCCATGTTTGGAACATGATTCATACATATGGAGGTTTCTCCCCCTGCCATGTTTGGAACATGATTCATACCTGTGGAGGTTTCTCCCCCTGTCATGTTTGGAACATGATCCATACCTGTGGAGGTTTCTCCCCCTGCCATGTTTGCAACATGATTCATACATATGGAGGTTTCTCCCCCTGCCATGTTTGGAACATGATTCATATATATGGAGGTTTCTCCCCCTGCCATGTTTGGAACATGATTCATATATATGGAGGTTTCTCCCCCTGCCATGTTTGGAACATGATTCATACATATGGAGGTTTCTCCCCCTGCCATGTTTGGAACATGATTCATACATATGGAGGTTTCTCCCCCTGCCATGTTTGGAACATGATCCATACCTGTGGAGGTTTTTCCCCCTGCCATGTTTGGAACATGATTCATACATATGGAGGTCTCTCCCCTCCCATGCCCAGTTTGGAACATGATCCATACCTATGGAGGTTTCTCCCCCTGCCATGTTTGGAACATGTGCAAGATGTGATAATCGATTATAATAATACAAAATTTAATATTATGGACTTACCAGAATGCAGATTTAAAGAATAATGAGACCCAAGGAGCGGTCAAATGATCTTTGGATTGCCCTGGCATGAGCTTTTTTTCTGCAGATACTATTGGTAAATATTTATGTCTGTGGCGGTTTATTAACAAATATCTCATACACAGCATCCAGCATAAACCAGATAAACCTGAAACCAAAATTATACATCCAGCATAAACTTGAAGGAACAATATACATCCAGCATAAACTTGAAGCAACAATATACATCCAGCATAAACTTGAAGGAACAATATACATCCAGCATAAACTTGAAGCAACAATATACATCCACTTGAAGCAACAATATACATCCACTTGAAGCAACAATATACATCCAGCATAAACTTGAAGGAACAATATACATCCAGCATAAACTTGAAGCAACAATATACATCCAGCATAAACTTGAAGGAACAATATACATCCAGCATAAACTTGAAGCAACAATATACATCCACTTGAAGCAACAATATACATCCACTTGAAGCAACAATATACATCCAGCATAAACTTGAAGGAACAATATACATCCAGCATAAACTTGAAGCAACAATATACATCCAGCATAAACTTGAAGGAACAATATACATCCAGCATAAACTTGAAGCAACAATATACATCCACTTGAAGCAACAATATACATCCACTTGAAGCAACAATATACATCCACTTGAAGCAACAATATACATCCACTTGAAGGAACAATATACATCCAGCATAAACTTGAAGGAACAATATACATCCAGCATAAACTTGAAGGAACAATATACATCCAGCATAAACTTGAAGGAACAATATACATCCAGCATAAACTTGAAGGAACAATATACATCCAGCATAAACTTGAAGCAACAATATACATCCAGCATAAACTTGAAGGAACAATATACATCCAGCATAAACTTGAAGGAACAATATACATCCAGCATAAACTTGAAGGAACAATATACATCCAGCATAAACTTGAAGGAACAATATACATCCAGCATAAACTTGAAGCAACAATATACATCCAGCATAAACTTGAAGCAACAATATACATCCAGCATAAACTTGAAGCAACAATATACATCCAGCATAAACTTGAAGCAACAATATACATCCACTTGAAGCAACAATATACATCCAGCATAAACTTGAAGCAACAATATACATCCACTTGAAGCAACAATATACATCCAGCATAAACTTGAAGCAACACTATACATCCACGTGAAGCAACAATATGCATCCAACATAAACATGAAGGAACAATATACATCCAGCATAAACTTGAAGGAACAATATACATCCAGCATAAACTTGAAGCAACAATATACATCCAGCATAAACTTGAAGGAACAATATACATCCAGCATAAACTTGAAGCAACAATATACATCCAGCATAAACTTGAAGGAACAATATACATCCAGCATAAACCTGAAGCAACAATATACATCCAGCATAAACTTGAAGGAACAATATACATCCAACATAAACCTGAAGCAACAATATACATCCAGCATAAACCTGAAGCAACAATATACACCCAGCATAAACCTGAAGCAACAATATACATCCAGCATAAACCTGAAGCAACAATATACATCCAGCATAAACCTGAAGCAACAATATACACCCAGCATAAACCTGAAGCAACAATATACATCCAGCATACTCCTGTAGCAACAATATACATCCAGCATAAACCTGAAGGAACAATATACATCCAGCATAAACCTGACAAACCTGATGCAACAATATACATCCAGCATAAACCTGACAAACCTGAAGGAACAATATACATCCAGCATAAACCTGATAAACCTGATGCAACAATATACATCCAGCATAAACCTGATAAACCTGATGCAACAATATACATCCAGCATAAACCTGATGCAACAATATACATCCAGCATAAACCTGACAAACCTGAAGCAACAATATACATCCAGCATAAACCTGATAAACATGAAGCAACAATATACATCCAGCATAAACCTGACAAACCTGAAGGAACCATATACATCCACCATAAACCTGAAGGAACAATATACATCAAGCATAAACCTGAAGCAACATTATACATCCAGCATAAACCTGAAGGAACATTATAAATCCAGCATAAACCTGAAGCAACAATATACACCCAGCATAAACCTGATAAACCTGAAGCAACAATATACATCCAGCATAAACCTGAAGGAACATTATACATCCAGCATAAACCTGAAGCAACAATATACATCCAGCATAAACCTGAAGCAACAATATACATCCAGCATAAACCTGAAGGAACATTATACATCCAGCATAAACCTGAAGCAACAATATACATCCAGCATAAACCTGACAAACCTGAAGGAACCATATACATCCACCATAAACCTGAAGGAACAATATACATCCAGCATAAACCTGAAGCAACAATATACATCCAGCATAAACCTGATAAACCTGAAGGAACATTATACATCCAGCATAAACCTGACAAACCTGAAGCAACAATATACATCCAGCATAAACCTGAAGCAACAATATACATCCAGCATAAACCTGAAGGCACAATATACATCCAGCATAAACCTGACAAACCTGAAGCAACAATATACATCCAGCATAAACCTGAAGCAACAGTATACATCCAGCATAAACCTGAAGGAACATTATACATCCAGCATAAACCTGATAAACCTGAAGGAACAATATACAACCAGCATAAACCTGATAAACCTGAAGGAACAATATACATCCAGCATAAACCTAACAAACCTGAAGCAACAATATACATCCAGCATAAACCTGAAGCAACATTATACATCCAGCATAAACCTGAAGCAACATTATACATCCAGCATAAACCTGAAGGAACATTATACATCCAGCATAAACCTGAAGCAACATTATACATCCAGCATAAACCTGAAGGAACATTATACATCCAGCATAAACCTGAAGGAACATTATACATCCAGCATAATCCTGAAGGAACAATATACATCCAGCATAAACCTGAAGCAACAATATACATCCAGCATAAACCTGATAAACCTGAAGGAACAATATACATCCAGCATAAACCTGATAAACCTGAAGGAACAATATACATCCAGCATAAACCTGACAAACCTGAAGCAACAATATACATCCAGCATAAACCTGAAGCAACATTATACATCCAGCATAAACCTGAAGCAACATTATACATCCAGCATAAACCTGAAGGAACAATATACATCCAGCATAAACCTGAAGGAACAATATACATCCAGCATAAACCTGATAACCAAGGTGTTTTGTATTGGCTAACAATTGGCACTGCAGTTATATATTGTACTATACAGAATATAAGGCAAATATTCCAGAACATTGTCACAACCGCCAATCTAAATACAATTATAACTATTTTTATTCATTGCAAGTATTTTAGAATTCAAACTGTTCTGAGCATACCTACATACTTAGATCTATCATTAAACATAGTATGTTATCCAATATGGTCAGGGTTGCTACTATTACTACCAAATTATAACTGCAGCATGGGACTTCCATATAATGATCTACTCATAGAATAGTTCAAATCCCCACATTTCGCAACCAGGATTGCAAGACAGGAGTGTGATTGCAGATTTTCATCAGAATGTTTATACCATGATGAAACAACAACATATGACGAAGTGAAGATGAAGGTTTGACTTACCGAGAAAATAGAAGACCGCTGGCCAGCCGTAAGTTTCAAGAATAAGGGATCCTAAACTTCCACACAATAATGTCCTAAAATAACATCATACAATGTACAAGATGTGTATTATAACAACTGTGAAATGCTTTGCCGCACACCACCCGAGACTACATATTGTCCCTACTGTGATAAGTCGACAGGAAACTCGATTGCTATAACTAAATGTGTGCTGCTGAAGTTGTTTCAATCGGCCTTCCTGCTTAATTTTATCAACATAGGAAAGACAATTTGATGTATCCGGTTGCACAGAGTTAAGCCTTTCTCAGAATTTCAACATTAGGATTCTGCACAATAAAATAATTATTACCAAGAACATTAAAACAACAATATTTATTAAATTGACTGGCATGATCAGTATAATAGTGTGCAGACTCAACTATCTTTGCTATCTATTATTTGCATATCTAAATAGAACATACCTTATTGATGGGTACTATGTGATTATGGATAATTGCTGAGAATGTACAAGTAACCTAGAGGACGAAAATTAGCAACCATTCCTTGACAGTTACCTATTTCTAACTATAAACTCAACTGATTGAATATTCATTTGATCCTAATATGGACAGATTAATCTGCACTAATTATATGTACCTACTTATCCATTACATTTTATAACCAACAGATAATGTGAGTTTTCTATTGTTTGTGAAATCTTACTCTTAATGTAACAATATGTCTTTTGAAACTTATACTACATTATACTGCAAGACTTGACAAGAATATTACAATACTGTAAGTACCTCTTCATAGACCGCGAGGTAAAGCGTAGACTGAAAGGCAAGCATGGACCTCAAGGCAAAGCAACATACTGATATCCTGCGGGGAAGGGTAGGCAATAATAAACATTATTAGAAGCTCAGAACTGACACTACTGAGTGGCATATCATATGTCTATGAGCGTAGTCTGCACCCATTGTGCATACACAGCAAGTCTATCTGGTGCTAGTCCCGGACATTGAGATATTCCTACAGAGTTCAAGGTCAGTCAATATTTGCCCCATAGTGAGTATCCTATAATGAATTCATGAAGTTGTGAGCATCCATTGAAAATATTGGACAAATGCACTATACCGGTACATGGGTAACCCAAATCTGGGTGACCCACCCAACCCCCCAAATATAATCACTTTACCACTTATTGACTACTTGTTTTCAATAGTCTCTGCTAAGTTAAGGAGAAAGTAGCCAAATAAGCTATCAAAACATATCAAACCTAGTGCTAGGATGGTCACACACGGTAAATTGCATTCTACACAAAAAATATATATTTTAAATGACCTTGACTGCAACAAGTCAATGTCTGCAAATAGGTTGCCAAAAACAAATTTGTGTAAGGCTTAATTGAAATAAAAAAAGAACATAACCGGTAATATAATGCTTCACGTTTAATTCAGTTGTGAGCATCCATTTTATAGTTTCAATTAAATAATTTTAATTTACCTCAACAAAAGTCAAGGTCACAAGCCATGCTGTCAAAGATTGTCCAATAACGATCAATTCCTTGAAGAATCAATAATAAGGTTCTGAGCATCCATTAAACAGAAATAAATTATATTATTAATGTTGATTAAATAGTAGTGAAATGTTAACTGAGCTAAAGGTTCAGAAGCACTGTGTAGAGCCTCACTCTAACCAACTAGGTACAAGATTGATGGAATATAACTCTAGTACTCTAACCAACTAGGTACACGATTGATGGAACAGATCTCTAGTACTCTAACCAACTAGGTACAAGATTGTAGGTACAAGATTGATGGAATATAACTCTAGTACCCTAACCAACTAGGTACAAGATTGTAGGTACAAGATTGATGGAACAGAACTCTAGTACTCTAACCAACTAGGTACAAGATTGATGGAACAGAACTCTAGTACTCTAACCAACTAGGTACAAGATTGATGGAACAGAACTCTAGTACTCTAACCAACTAGGTACAAGATTGTTGGAATATAACTCTAGTACTCTAACCAACTAGGTACAAGATTGATGGAACAGAACTCTAGTACTCTAACCAACTAGGTACAAGATTGATGGAACAGAACTCTAGTACTCTAACCAACTAGGTACAAGATTGATGGAACAGAACTCTAGTACTCTAACCAACTAGGTACAAGATTGTTGGAATATAACTCTAGTACTCTAACCAACTAGGTACAAGATTGATGGAATATAACTCTAGTACTCTAACCAACTAGGTACAAGATTGATGGAACATAACTCTAGTACTCTAACCAACTAGGTACAAGATTGATGGAACATAACTCTAGTACTCTAACCAACTAGGTACAAGATTGATGGAACAGAACTCTAGTACTCTAATCAACTAGGTACAAGATTGATGGAACATAACTCTAGTACTCTAACCAACTAGGTACAAGATTGATGGAATATAACTCTAGTACTCTAACCAACTAGGTACAAGATTGATGGAATATAACTCTAGTACTCTAACCAACTAGGTACAAGATTGATGGAACAGAACTCTAGTACTCTAACCAACTAGGTACAAGATTGATGGAATATAACTCTAGTACTCTAACCAACTAGGTACAAGATTGATGGAATATAACTCTAGTACTCTAACCAACTAGGTACAAGATTGATGGAATATAACTCTAGTACTCTAACCAACTAGGTACAAGATTGATGGAACATAACTCTAGTACTCTAACCAACTAGGTACAAGATTGATGGAACAGAACTCTAGTACTCTAACCAACTAGGTACAAGATTGATGGAATATAACTCTAGTACTCTAACCAACTAGGTACAAGATTGATGGAATATAACTCTAGTACTCTAACCAACTAGGTACAAGATTGATGGAACATAACTCTAGTACTCTAACCAACTAGGTACAAGATTGATGGAACAGAACTCTAGTACTCTAACCAACTAGGTACAAGATTGATGGAACAGAACTCTAGTACTCTAACCAACTAGGTACAAGATTGATGGAACAGAACTCTAGTACTCTAATCAACTAGGTACAAGATTGATGGAACATAACTCTAGTACTCTAACCAACTAGGTACAAGATTGATGGAACATAACTCTAGTACTCTAACCAACTAGGTACAAGATTGATGGAACATAACTCTAGTACTCTAACCAACTAGGTACAAGATTGATGGAATATAACTCTAGTACTCTAACCAACTAGGTACAAGATTGATGGAACAGAACTCTAGTACTCTAACCAACTAGGTACAAGATTGATGGAACATAACTCTAGTACTCTAACCAACTAGGTACAAGATTGATGGAATAAACTCTAGTACTCTAACCAACTAGGTACAAGATTGATGGAATATAACTCTAGTACTCTAACCAACTAGGTACAAGATTGATGGAACAGAACTCTAGTACTCTAACCAACTAGGTACAAGATTGATGGAATATAACTCTAGTACTCTAACCAACTAGGTACAAGATTGATGGAACAGAACTCTAGTACTCTAATCAACTAGGTACAAGATTGTTGGAATATAACTCTAGTACTCTAACCAACTAGGTACAAGATTGATGGAATATAACTCTAGTACTCTAACCAACTAGGTACAAGATTGATGGAACAGAACTCTAGTACTCTAACCAACTAGGTACAAGATTGATGGAACAGAACTCTAGTACTCTAACCAACTAGGTACAAGATTGATGGAACAGAACTCTAGTACTCTAATCAACTAGGTACAAGATTGATGGAACAGAACTCTAGTACTCTAACCAACTAGGTACAAGATTGATGGAACAGAACTCTAGTACTCTAACCAACTAGGTACAAGATTGATGGAACAGAACTCTAGTACTCTAACCAACTAGGTACAAGATTGATGGAACAGAACTCTAGTACTCTAACCAACTAGGTACAAGATTGATGGAACAGAACTCTAGTACTCTAACCAACTAGGTACAAGATTGATGGAATATAACTCTAGTACTCTAACCAACTAGGTACAAGATTGATGGAATATAACTCTAGTACTCTAACCAACTAGGTACAAGATTGATGGAATATAACTCTAGTACTCTAACCAACTAGGTACAAGATTGATGGAACAGAACTCTAGTACTCTAACCAACTAGGTACAAGATTGATGGAACATAACTCTAGTACTCTAACCAACTAGGTACAAGATTGATGGAATATAACTCTAGTACTCTAACCAACTAGGTACAAGATTGATGGAATATAACTCTAGTACTCTAACCAACTAGGTACAAGATTGATGGAACAGAACTCTAGTACTCTAACCAACTAGGTACAAGATTGATGGAACAGAACTCTAGTACTCTAACCAACTAGGTACAAGATTGATGGAACATAACTCTAGTACTCTAACCAACTAGGTACAAGATTGATGGAACATAACTCTAGTACTCTAACCAACTAGGTACAAGATTGATGGAATATAACTCTAGTACTCTAACCAACTAGGTACAAGATTGATGGAACAGAACTCTAGTACTCTAACCAACTAGGTACAAGATTGATGGAACATAACTCTAGTACTCTAACCAACTAGGTACAAGATTGATGGAATATAACTCTAGTACTCTAACCAACTAGGTACAAGATTGATGGAATATAACTCTAGTACTCTAACCAACTAGGTACAAGTTGTTGGAATATAACTCTAGTACTCTAACCAACTAGGTACAAGATTGATGGAATATAACTCTAGTACTCTAACCAACTAGGTACAAGATTGATGGAATATAACTCTAGTACTCTAACCAACTAGGTACAAGATTGATGGAATATAACTCTAGTACTCTAACCAACTAGGTACAAGATTGATGGAATATAACTCTAGTACTCTAACCAACTAGGTACAAGATTGATGGAATATAACTCTAGTACTCTAACCAACTAGGTACAAGATTGATGGAACAGAACTCTAGTACTCTAACCAACTAGGTACAAGATTGATGGAACAGAACTCTAGTACTCTAACCAACTAGGTACAAGATTGATGGAACAGAACTCTAGTACTCTAACCAACTAGGTACAAGATTGATGGAACATAACTCTAGTACTCTAACCAACTAGGTACAAGATTGATGGAACATAACTCTAGTACTCTAACCAACTAGGTACAAGATTGATGGAATATAACTCTAGTACTCTAACCAACTAGGTACAAGATTGATGGAACAGAACTCTAGTACTCTAATCAACTAGGTACAAGATTGATGGAACATAACTCTAGTACTCTAACCAACTAGGTACAAGATTGATGGAATATAACTCTAGTACTCTAACCAACTAGGTACAAGATTGATGGAATATAACTCTAGTACTCTAACCAACTAGGTACAAGATTGATGGAACAGAACTCTAGTACTCTAACCAACTAGGTACAAGATTGATGGAATATAACTCTAGTACTCTAACCAACTAGGTACAAGATTGATGGAACAGAACTCTAGTACTCTAACCAACTAGGTACAAGATTGATGGAATATAACTCTAGTACTCTAACCAACTAGGTACAAGATTGATGGAATATAACTCTAGTACTCTAACCAACTAGGTACAAGATTGATGGAACAGAACTCTAGTACTCTAACCAACTAGGTACAAGATTGATGGAACAGAACTCTAGTACTCTAATCAACTAGGTACAAGATTGATGGAACAGAACTCTAGTACTCTAACCAACTAGGTACAAGATTGATGGAACAGAACTCTAGTACTCTAATCAACTAGGTACAAGATTGATGGAACAGAACTCTAGTACTCTAACCAACTAGGTACAAGATTGATGGAACAGAACTCTAGTACTCTAATCAACTAGGTACAAGATTGTTGGAATATAACTCTAGTACTCTAACCAACTAGGTACAAGATTGATGGAATATAACTCTAGTACTCTAACCAACTAGGTACAAGATTGATGGAACAGAACTCTAGTACTCTAACCAACTAGGTACAAGATTGATGGAACAGAACTCTAGTACTCTAACAACTAGTACAAGTTTTGGAATATAACTCTAGTACTCTAACCAACTAGGTACAAGATTGATGGAATATAACTCTAGTACTCTAACCAACTAGGTACAAGATTGATGGAACAGAACTCTAGTACTCTAACCAACTAGGTACAAGATTGATGGAACAGAACTCTAGTACTCTAACCAACTAGGTACAAGATTGATGGAATATAACTCTAGTACTCTAACCAACTAGGTACAAGATTGATGGAATATAACTCTAGTACTCTAACCAACTAGGTACAAGATTGATGGAACAGAACTCTAGTACTCTAACCAACTAGGTACAAGATTGATGGAACAGAACTCTAGTACTCTAACCAACTAGGTACAAGATTGATGGAACAGAACTCTAGTACTCTAACCAACTAGGTACAAGATTGATGGAACATAACTCTAGTACTCTAACCAACTAGGTACAAGATTGATGGAATATAACTCTAGTACTCTAACCAACTAGGTACAAGATTGATGGAACAGAACTCTAGTACTCTAACCAACTAGGTACAAGATTGATGGAACATAACTCTAGTACTCTAACCAACTAGGTACAAGATTGATGGAATATAACTCTAGTACTCTAACCAACTAGGTACAAGATTGATGGAATATAACTCTAGTACTCTAATCAACTAGGTACAAGATTGATGGAATATAACTCTAGTACTCTAACCAACTAGGTACAAGATTGATGGAACAGAACTCTAGTACTCTAACCAACTAGGTACAAGATTGATGGAACATAACTCTAGTACTCTAACCAACTAGGTACAAGATTGATGGAATATAACTCTAGTACTCTAACCAACTGGAAAAACTAACCAACTAGGTACAAGATTGATGGAACAGAACTCTAGTACTCTAACCAACTAGGTACAAGATTGATGGAACAGAACTCTAGTACTCTAACCAACTAGGTACAAGATTGATGGAACAGAACTCTAGTACTCTAACCAACTAGGTACAAGATTGATGGAATATAACTCTAGTACTCTAACCAACTAGGTACAAGATTGATGGAACAGTACTCTAACCAACTAGGTACAAGATTGTGGAACAAACTCTAGTACTCTAACCAACTAGGTACAAGATTGATGGAACAGAACTCTAGTACTCTAACCAACTAGGTACAAGATTGATGGAATATAACTCTAGTACTCTAACCAACTAGGTACAAGATTGATGGAACAGTACTCTAACCAACTAGGTACAAGATTGATGGAACAGAACTCTAGTACTCTAACCAACTAGGTACAAGATTGATGGAACATAACTCTAGTACTCTAACCAACTAGGTACAAGATTGATGGAACAGAACTCTAGTACTCTAACCAACTAGGTACAAGATTGATGGAACATAACTCTAGTACTCTAACCAACTAGGTACAAGATTGATGGAATATAACTCTAGTACTCTAACCAACTAGGTACAAGATTGATGGAATATAACTCTAGTACTCTAACCAACTAGGTACAAGATTGATGGAACAGAACTCTAGTACTCTAACCAACTAGGTACAAGATTGATGGAATATAACTCTAGTACTCTAACCAACTAGGTACAAGATTGATGGAATATAACTCTAGTACTCTAACCAACTAGGTACAAGATTGATGGAATATAACTCTAGTACTCTAACCAACTAGGTACAAGATTGATGGAACATAACTCTAGTACTCTAACCAACTAGGTACAAGATTGATGGAACAGAACTCTAGTACTCTAACCAACTAGGTACAAGATTGATGGAATATAACTCTAGTACTCTAACCAACTAGGTACAAGATTGATGGAATATAACTCTAGTACTCTAACCAACTAGGTACAAGATTGATGGAACATAACTCTAGTACTCTAACCAACTAGGTACAAGATTGATGGAACAGAACTCTAGTACTCTAACCAACTAGGTACAAGATTGATGGAACAGAACTCTAGTACTCTAACCAACTAGGTACAAGATTGATGGAACAGAACTCTAGTACTCTAATCAACTAGGTACAAGATTGATGGAACATAACTCTAGTACTCTAACCAACTAGGTACAAGATTGATGGAACATAACTCTAGTACTCTAACCAACTAGGTACAAGATTGATGGAACATAACTCTAGTACTCTAACCAACTAGGTACAAGATTGATGGAATATAACTCTAGTACTCTAACCAACTAGGTACAAGATTGATGGAACAGAACTCTAGTACTCTAATCAACTAGGTACAAGATTGATGGAACATAACTCTAGTACTCTAACCACTAGGTACAAGATTGATGGAATAAACTCTAGTACTCTAACCAACTAGGTACAAGATTGATGGAATATACTCTAGTACTCTAACCAACTAGGTACAAGATTGATGGAACAGAACTCTAGTACTCTAACCAACTAGGTACAAGATTGATGGAATATAACTCTAGTACTCTAACCAACTAGGTACAAGATTGATGGAACAGAACTCTAGTACTCTAACCAACTAGGTACAAGATTGTTGGAATATAACTCTAGTACTCTAACCAACTAGGTACAAGATTGATGGAATATAACTCTAGTACTCTAACCAACTAGGTACAAGATTGATGGAACAGAACTCTAGTACTCTAACCAACTAGGTACAAGATTGATGGAACAGAACTCTAGTACTCTAACCAACTAGGTACAAGATTGATGGAACAGAACTCTAGTACTCTAACCAACTAGGTACAAGATTGATGGAACAGAACTCTAGTACTCTAACCAACTAGGTACAAGATTGATGGAACAGAACTCTAGTACTCTAACCAACTAGGTACAAGATTGATGGAACAGAACTCTAGTACTCTAACCAACTAGGTACAAGATTGATGGAACAGAACTCTAGTACTCTAACCAACTAGGTACAAGATTGATGGAACAGAACTCTAGTACTCTAACCAACTAGGTACAAGATTGTTGGAATATAACTCTAGTACTCTAACCAACTAGGTACAAGATTGATGGAATATAACTCTAGTACTCTAACCAACTAGGTACAAGATTGATGGAATATAACTCTAGTACTCTAACCAACTAGGTACAAGATTGATGGAACAGAACTCTAGTACTCTAACCAACTAGGTACAAGATTGATGGAACATAACTCTAGTACTCTAACCAACTAGGTACAAGATTGATGGAACATAACTCTAGTACTCTAACCAACTAGGTACAAGATTGATGGAATATAACTCTAGTACTCTAACCAACTAGGTACAAGATTGATGGAACAGAACTCTAGTACTCTAACCAACTAGGTACAAGATTGATGGAACAGAACTCTAGTACTCTAACCAACTAGGTACAAGATTGATGGAACATAACTCTAGTACTCTAACCAACTAGGTACAAGATTGATGGAACATAACTCTAGTACTCTAACCAACTAGGTACAAGATTGATGGAATATAACTCTAGTACTCTAACCAACTAGGTACAAGATTGATGGAACAGAACTCTAGTACTCTAACCAACTAGGTACAAGATTGATGGAACATAACTCTAGTACTCTAACCAACTAGGTACAAGATTGATGGAATATAACTCTAGTACTCTAACCAACTAGGTACAAGATTGATGGAATATAACTCTAGTACTCTAACCAACTAGGTACAAGTTGTTGGAATATAACTCTAGTACTCTAACCAACTAGGTACAAGATTGATGGAATATAACTCTAGTACTCTAACCAACTAGGTACAAGATTGATGGAATATAACTCTAGTACTCTAACCAACTAGGTACAAGATTGATGGAATATAACTCTAGTACTCTAACCAACTAGGTACAAGATTGATGGAATATAACTCTAGTACTCTAACCAACTAGGTACAAGATTGATGGAATATAACTCTAGTACTCTAACCAACTAGGTACAAGATTGATGGAACAGAACTCTAGTACTCTAACCAACTAGGTACAAGATTGATGGAACAGAACTCTAGTACTCTAACCAACTAGGTACAAGATTGATGGAACAGAACTCTAGTACTCTAATCAACTAGGTACAAGATTGATGGAACATAACTCTAGTACTCTAACCAACTAGGTACAAGATTGATGGAACATAACTCTAGTACTCTAACCAACTAGGTACAAGATTGATGGAATATAACTCTAGTACTCTAACCAACTAGGTACAAGATTGATGGAACAGAACTCTAGTACTCTAATCAACTAGGTACAAGATTGATGGAACATAACTCTAGTACTCTAACCAACTAGGTACAAGATTGATGGAATATAACTCTAGTACTCTAACCAACTAGGTACAAGATTGATGGAATATAACTCTAGTACTCTAACCAACTAGGTACAAGATTGATGGAACAGAACTCTAGTACTCTAACCAACTAGGTACAAGATTGATGGAATATAACTCTAGTACTCTAACCAACTAGGTACAAGATTGATGGAACAGAACTCTAGTACTCTAATCAACTAGGTACAAGATTGTTGGAATATAACTCTAGTACTCTAACCAACTAGGTACAAGATTGATGGAATATAACTCTAGTACTCTAACCAACTAGGTACAAGATTGATGGAACAGAACTCTAGTACTCTAACCAACTAGGTACAAGATTGATGGAACAGAACTCTAGTACTCTAACCAACTAGGTACAAGATTGATGGAACAGAACTCTAGTACTCTAACCAACTAGGTACAAGATTGATGGAACAGAACTCTAGTACTCTAACCAACTAGGTACAAGATTGATGGAACAGAACTCTAGTACTCTAACCAACTAGGTACAAGATTGATGGAACAGAACTCTAGTACTCTAACCAACTAGGTACAAGATTGTTGGAATATAACTCTAGTACTCTAACCAACTAGGTACAAGATTGATGGAATATAACTCTAGTACTCTAACCAACTAGGTACAAGATTGATGGAACAGAACTCTAGTACTCTAACCAACTAGTACAAGATTGATGGAACAGAACTCTAGTACTCTAACAACATTGGAATATAACTCTAGTACTCTAACCAACTAGGTACAAGATTGATGGAATATAACTCTAGTACTCTAACCAACTAGGTACAAGATTGATGGAACAGAACTCTAGTACTCTAACCAACTAGGTACAAGATTGATGGAACAGAACTCTAGTACTCTAACCAACTAGGTACAAGATTGATGGAATATAACTCTAGTACTCTAACCAACTAGGTACAAGATTGATGGAACATAACTCTAGTACTCTAACCAACTAGGTACAAGATTGATGGAACAGAACTCTAGTACTCTAACCAACTAGGTACAAGATTGATGGAACAGAACTCTAGTACTCTAACCAACTAGGTACAAGATTGATGGAACAGAACTCTAGTACTCTAACCAACTAGGTACAAGATTGATGGAACATAACTCTAGTACTCTAACCAACTAGGTACAAGATTGATGGAATATAACTCTAGTACTCTAACCAACTAGGTACAAGATTGATGGAACAGAACTCTAGTACTCTAACCAACTAGGTACAAGATTGATGGAACATAACTCTAGTACTCTAACCAACTAGGTACAAGATTGATGGAATATAACTCTAGTACTCTAACCAACTAGGTACAAGATTGATGGAACATAACTCTAGTACTCTAATCAACTAGGTACAAGATTGATGGAATATAACTCTAGTACTCTAACCAACTAGGTACAAGATTGATGGAACAGAACTCTAGTACTCTAACCAACTAGGTACAAGATTGATGGAACATAACTCTAGTACTCTAACCAACTAGGTACAAGATTGATGGAATATAACTCTAGTACTCTAATCAACTTGGAAATAACTCTAGTACTCTAACCAACTAGGTACAAGATTGATGGAACAGAACTCTAGTACTCTAACCAACTAGGTACAAGATTGATGGAACAGAACTCTAGTACTCTAACCAACTAGGTACAAGATTGATGGAACAGAACTCTAGTACTCTAACCAACTAGGTACAAGATTGATGGAATATAACTCTAGTACTCTAACCAACTAGGTACAAGATTGATGGAACAGTACTCTAACCAACTAGGTACAAGATTGATGGAACAGAACTCTAGTACTCTAACCAACTAGGTACAAGATTGATGGAACAGAACTCTAGTACTCTAACCAACTAGGTACAAGATTGTTGGAATATAACTCTAGTACTCTAACCAACTAGGTACAAGATTGATGGAACAGTACTCTAACCAACTAGGTACAAGATTGATGGAACAGAACTCTAGTACTCTAACCAACTAGGTACAAGATTGATGGAATATAACTCTAGTACTCTAACCAACTAGGTACAAGATTGATGGAACAGAACTCTAGTACTCTAACCAACTAGGTACAAGATTGATGGAACATAACTCTAGTACTCTAACCAACTAGGTACAAGATTGATGGAATATAACTCTAGTACTCTAACCAACTAGGTACAAGATTGATGGAACAAACTCTAGTACTCTAACCAACTAGGTACAAGATTGATGGAACAGAACTCTAGTACTCTAACCAACTAGGTACAAGATTGATGGAACAGAACTCTAGTACTCTAACCAACTAGGTACAAGATTGATGGAACAGAACTCTAGTACTCTAACCAACTAGGTACAAGATTGATGGAACAGAACTCTAGTACTCTAACCAACTAGGTACAAGATTGATGGAACATAACTCTAGTACTCTAACCAACTAGGTACAAGATTGATGGAACATAACTCTAGTACTCTAACCAACTAGGTACAAGATTGATGGAATATAACTCTAGTACTCTAACCAACTAGGTACAAGATTGATGGAACAGAACTCTAGTACTCTAATCAACTAGGTACAAGATTGATGGAACATAACTCTAGTACTCTAACCAACTAGGTACAAGATTGATGGAACAGAACTCTAGTACTCTAACCAACTAGGTACAAGATTGATGGAACAGAACTCTAGTACTCTAACCAACTAGGTACAAGATTGATGGAACAAACTCTAGTACTCAGATTGATGGAAATAACTCTAGTACTCTAACCAACTAGGTACAAGATTGATGGAACATAACTCTAGTACTCTAACCAACTAGGTACAAGATTGATGGAATAACTCTAGTACTCTAACCAACTAGGTACAAGATTGATGGAACAGAACTCTAGTACTCTAATCAACTAGGTACAAGATTGATGGAACATAACTCTAGTACTCTAACCAACTAGGTACAAGATTGATGGAATATAACTCTAGTACTCTAACCAACTAGGTACAAGATTGATGGAATATAACTCTAGTACTCTAACCAACTAGGTACAAGATTGATGGAACAGAACTCTAGTACTCTAACCAACTAGGTACAAGATTGATGGAATATAACTCTAGTACTCTAACCAACTAGGTACAAGATTGATGGAACAGAACTCTAGTACTCTAACCAACTAGGTACAAGATTGTTGGAATATAACTCTAGTACTCTAACCAACTAGGTACAAGATTGATGGAATATAACTCTAGTACTCTAACCAACTAGGTACAAGATTGATGGAACAGAACTCTAGTACTCTAACCAACTAGGTACAAGATTGATGGAACAGAACTCTAGTACTCTAACCAACTAGGTACAAGATTGATGGAACAGAACTCTAGTACTCTAATCAACTAGGTACAAGATTGATGGAACAGAACTCTAGTACTCTAACCAACTAGGTACAAGATTGATGGAACAGAACTCTAGTACTCTAACCAACTAGGTACAAGATTGATGGAACAGAACTCTAGTACTCTAACCAACTAGGTACAAGATTGATGGAACAGAACTCTAGTACTCTAACCAACTAGGTACAAGATTGATGGAACAGAACTCTAGTACTCTAATCAACTAGGTACAAGATTGTTGGAATATAACTCTAGTACTCTAACCAACTAGGTACAAGATTGATGGAATATAACTCTAGTACTCTAACCAACTAGGTACAAGATTGATGGAATATAACTCTAGTACTCTAACCAACTAGGTACAAGATTGATGGAACAGAACTCTAGTACTCTAACCAACTAGGTACAAGATTGATGGAACATAACTCTAGTACTCTAACCAACTAGGTACAAGATTGATGGAATATAACTCTAGTACTCTAACCAACTAGGTACAAGATTGATGGAATATAACTCTAGTACTCTAACCAACTAGGTACAAGATTGATGGAACAGAACTCTAGTACTCTAACCAACTAGGTACAAGATTGATGGAACAGAACTCTAGTACTCTAACCAACTAGGTACAAGATTGATGGAACATAACTCTAGTACTCTAACCAACTAGGTACAAGATTGATGGAACAGAACTCTAGTACTCTAACCAACTAGGTACAAGATTGATGGAATAACTCTAGTACTCTAACCAACTAGGTACAAGATTGATGAAAAACTCTAGTACTCTAACCAACTAGGTACAAGATTGATGGAACATAACTCTAGTACTCTAACCAACTAGGTACAAGATTGATGGAACAGAACTCTAGTACTCTAACCAACTAGGTACAAGATTGATGGAACATAACTCTAGTACCTAACCACTAGTACAAGTTGGAAAACTCTAGTACTCTAACCAACTAGGTACAAGATTGATGGAATATAACTCTAGTACTCTAACCAACTAGGTACAAGATTGATGGAATATAACTCTAGTACTCTAACCAACTAGGTACAAGATTGATGGAACATAACTCTAGTACTCTAACCAACTAGGTACAAGATTGTTGGAATATAACTCTAGTACTCTAACCAACTAGGTACAAGATTGATGGAATATAACTCTAGTACTCTAACCAACTAGGTACAAGATTGATGGAACAGAACTCTAGTACTCTAACCACTAGGTACAAGATTGATGGAACAGAACTCTAGTACTCTAACCACTAGGTACAAGATTGATGGAACAGAACTCTAGTACTCTAATCAACTAGGTACAAGATTGATGGAACATAACTCTAGTACTCTAACCAACTAGGTACAAGATTGATGGAACATAACTCTAGTACTCTAACCAACTAGGTACAAGATTGATGAATATAACTCTAGTACTCTAACCAACTAGGTACAAGATTGATGGAAAATAACTCTAGTACTCTAACCAACTAGGTACAAGATTGTTGGAATATAACTCTAGTACTCTAACCAACTAGGTACAAGATTGTTGGAATATAACTCTAGTACTCTAACCAACTAGGTACAAGATTGTTGGAATATAACTCTAGTACTCTAACCAACTAGGTACAAGATTGTTGGAATATAACTCTAGTACTCTAACCAACTAGGTACAAGATTGTTGGAATATAACTCTAGTACTCTAACCAACTAGGTACAAGATTGTTGGAATATAACTCTAGTACTCTAACCAACTAGGTACAAGATTGTTGGAATATAACTCTAGTACTCTAACCAACTAGGTACAAGATTGATGGAATATAACTCTAGTACTCTAACCA
>CM026397.1:991999-1054263 GCA_014843695.1 Archivesica marissinica
TGTAAACCCGTATCTACATGTATGCTCCCTATAGGGGATGTAAACCCGTATCTACATGTATGCTATAGGGGATGTAAACCCGTATCTACATGTATGCTATAGGGGATGTAAACCCGTATCTACATAGGGGATGTAAACCCGTATCTACATGTATGCTATAGTGGATGTAAACCCGTATCTACATGTATGCTCCCTATAGGGGATGTAAACCCGTATCTACATGTATGCTCCCTATAGTGGATGTAAACCCGTATCTACATGTATGCTCCCTATAGGGGATGTAAACCCGTATCTACATGTATGCTCCCTATAGGGGATGTAAACCCGTATCTACATGTATGCTATAGTGGATGTAAACCCGTATCTACATGTATGCTATAGTGGATGTAAACCCGTATCTACATGTATGCTCCCTATAGGGGATGTAAACCCGTATCTACATGTATGCTCCCTATAGAGGATGTAAACCCGTATCTACATGTACCCTATAGTGGATGTAAACCCGTATCTACATGTATGCTCCCTATAGGGGATGTAAACCCGTATCTACATGTATGCTATAGTGGATGTAAACCCGTATCTACATGTATGCTCCTATAGGGGATGTAAACCCGTATCTACATGTATGCTATAGGGGATGTAAACCCGTATCTACATGTATGCTATAGTGGATGTAAACCCGTATCTACATGTATGCTATAGTGGATGTAAACCCGTATCTACATGTATGCTATAGGGGATGTAAACCCGTATCTACATGTATGCTATAGGGGATGTAAACCCGTATCTACATGTATGCTATAGGGGATGTAAACCCGTATCTACATGTATGCTATAGGGGATGTAAACCCGTATCTACATGTATGCTATAGGGGATGTAAACCCGTATCTACATGTATGCTATAGGGGATGTAAACCCGTATCTACATGTATGCTCCCTATAGTGGATGTAAACCCGTATCTACATGTATGCCTATAGGGGATGTAAACCCGTATCTACATGTATGCTATAGGGGATGTAAACCCGTATCTACATGTATGCTATAGGGGATGTAAACCCGTATCTACATGTATGCTATAGGGGATGTAAACCCGTATCTACATGTATGCTATAGGGGATGTAAACCCGTATCTACATGTATGCTATAGGGATGTAAACCGTATCTACATGTATGCTATAGGGGATGTAAACCCGTATCTACATGTATGCTATAGAGGATGTAAACCCGTATCTACATGTATGCTATAGGGATGTAAACCCGTATCTACATGTATGCTATAGGGATGTAAACCCGTATCTACATGTATGCTATAGGGGATGTAAACCCGTATCTACATGTATGCTATAGGGGATGTAAACCCGTATCTACATGTATGCTCCCTATAGTGGATGTAAACCCGTATCTACATGTATGCTATAGTGGATGTAAACCCGTATCTACATGTATGCTATAGGGGATGTAAACCCGTATCTACATGTATGCTATAGTGGATGTAAACCCGTATCTACATGTATGCTCCCTATAGTGGATGTAAACCCGTATCTACATGTATGCTATAGGGGATGTAAACCCGTATCTACATGTATGCCCCTATAGTGGATGTAAACCCGTATCTACATGTATGCTATAGGGGATGTAAACCCGTATCTACATGTATGCTATAGGGGATGTAAACCCGTATCTACATGTATGCTCCCTATAGGGGATGTAAACCCGTATCTACATGTATGCTCCCTATAGTGGATGTAAACCCGTATCTACATGTATGCTCCCTATAGGGGATGTAAACCCGTATCTACATGTATGCTCCCTATAGAGGATGTAAACCCGTATCTACATGTACCCTATAGTGGATGTAAACCCGTATCTACATGTATGCTCCCTATAGGGGATGTAAACCCGTATCTACATGTATGCTATAGTGGATGTAAACCCGTATCTACATGTATGCTCCTATAGGGGATGTAAACCCGTATCTACATGTATGCTATAGGGGATGTAAACCCGTATCTACATGTATGCTATAGTGGATGTAAACCCGTATCTACATGTATGCTATAGTGGATGTAAACCCGTATCTACATGTATGCTCCCTATAGGGGATGTAAACCCGTATCTACATGTATGCTATAGGGGATGTAAACCCGTATCTACATGTATGCTATAGGGGATGTAAACCCGTATCTACATGTATGCTATAGGGGATGTAAACCCGTATCTACATGTATGCTATAGTGGATGTAAACCCGTATCTACATGTATGCTATAGTGGATGTAAACCCGTATCTACATGTATGCTCCCTATAGGGGATGTAAACCCGTATCTACATGTATGCTCCCTATAGAGGATGTAAACCCGTATCTACATGTATGCTCCCTATAGTGGATGTAAACCCGTATCTACATGTATGCTCCCTATAGGGGATGTAAACCCGTATCTACATGTATGCTATAGGGGATGTAAACCCGTATCTACATGTATGCTATAGGGGATGTAAACCCGTATCTACATGTATGCTCCCTATAGGGGATGTAAACCCGTATCTACATGTATGCTATAGTGGATGTAAACCCGTATCTACATGTATGCTATAGGGGATGTAAACCCGTATCTACATGTATGCTCCCTATAGGGGATGTAAACCCGTATCTACATGTATCCTATAGGGGATGTAAACCGTATCTACATGTATGCTATAGGGGATGTAAACCCGTATCTACATGTATGCTATAGGGATGTAAACCCGTATCTACATGTATGCTATAGGGGATGTAAACCCGTATCTACATGTATGCTATAGTGGATGTAAACCCGTATCTACATGTATGCTATAGTGGATGTAAACCCGTATCTACATGTATGCTATAGGGGATGTAAACCCGTATCTACATGTATGCTCTATAGGGGATGTAAACCCGTATCTACATGTAT
Source organism: Archivesica marissinica (assembly GCA_014843695.1). Classification (NCBI taxonomy): domain Eukaryota; kingdom Metazoa; phylum Mollusca; class Bivalvia; order Venerida; family Vesicomyidae; genus Archivesica; species Archivesica marissinica. Next base: position 994,934 of record CM026397.1, read on the forward strand.
GCTCCCTATAGTGGATGTAAACCCGTATCTACATGTATGCTCCCTATAGGGGATGTAAACCCGTATCTACATGTATGCTCCCTATAGGGGATGTAAACCCGTATCTACATGTATGCTCCCTATAGGGGATGTAAACCCGTATCTACATGTATGCTCCCTATAGTGGATGTAAACCCGTATCTACATGTATGCTCCTATAGGGGATGTAAACCCGTATCTACATGTACCCTATAGTGGATGTAAACCCGTATCTACATGTATGCTCCCTATAGTGGATGTAAACCCGTATCTACATGTATGCTCCCTATAGGGGATGTAAACCCGTATCTACATGTATGCTCCCTATAGGGGATGTAAACCCGTATCTACATGTATGCTCCCTATAGGGGATGTAAACCCGTATCTACATGTATGCTATAGGGGATGTAAACCCGTATCTACATGTATGCTATAGGGGATGTAAACCCGTATCTACATGTATGCTATAGGGGATGTAAACCCGTATCTACATGTATGCTATAGGGGATGTAAACCCGTATCTACATGTATGCTATAGGGGATGTAAACCCGTATCTACATGTATGCTATAGGGGATGTAAACCCGTATCTACATGTATGCTATAGGGGATGTAAACCCGTATCTACATGTATGCTATAGTGGATGTAAACCCGTATCTACATGTATGCTATAGGGGATGTAAACCCGTATCTACATGTATGCTATAGGGGATGTAAACCCGTATCTACATGTATGCTATAGGGGATGTAAACCCGTATCTACATGTATGCTCCCTATAGGGGATGTAAACCCGTATCTACATGTATGCTCCCTATAGAGGATGTAAACCCGTATCTACATGTATGCTCCCTATAGTGGATGTAAACCCGTATCTACATGTATGCTATAGGGGATGTAAACCCGTATCTACATGTATGCTATAGGGGATGTAAACCCGTATCTACATGTATGCTATAGTGGATGTAAACCCGTATCTACATGTATGCTATAGGGGATGTAAACCCGTATCTACATGTATGCTATAGTGGATGTAAACCCGTATCTACATGTATGCTATAGGGGATGTAAACCCGTATCTACATGTATGCTCCCTATAGGGGATGTAAACCCGTATCTACATGTATGCTATAGGGGATGTAAACCCGTATCTACATGTATGCTATAGAGGATGTAAACCCGTATCTACATGTATGCTATAGGGGATGTAAACCCGTATCTACATGTATGCTCCCTATAGGGGATGTAAACCCGTATCTACATGTATGCTATAGTGGATGTAAACCCGTATCTACATGTATGCCCCTATAGGGGATGTAAACCCGTATCTACATGTATGCTCCCTATAGTGGATGTAAACCCGTATCTACATGTATGCTATAGGGGATGTAAACCCGTATCTACATGTATGCTATAGGGGATGTAAACCCGTATCTACATGTATGCTCCCTATAGGGGATGTAAACCCGTATCTACATGTATGCTATAGTGGATGTAAACCCGTATCTACATGTATGCTCCCTATAGGGGATGTAAACCCGTATCTACATGTATGCTATAGGGGATGTAAACCCGTATCTACATGTATGCTATAGGGGATGTAAACCCGTATCTACATGTATGCTATAGGGGATGTAAACCCGTATCTACATGTATGCTATAGTGGATGTAAACCCGTATCTACATGTATGCTATAGGGGATGTAAACCCGTATCTACATGTATGCTATAGTGGATGTAAACCCGTATCTACATGTATGCTATAGTGGATGTAAACCCGTATCTACATGTATGCTATAGGGGATGTAAACCCGTATCTACATGTATGCTCCCTATAGTGGATGTAAACCCGTATCTACATGTATGCTCCCTATAGTGGATGTAAACCCGTATCTACATGTATGCTCCCTATAGTGGATGTAAACCCGTATCTACATGTATGCTCCCTATAGTGGATGTAAACCCGTATCTACATGTATGCTATAGGGGATGTAAACCCGTATCTACATGTATGCTCCCTATAGGGGATGTAAACCCGTATCTACATGTATGCTCCCTATAGGGGATGTAAACCCGTATCTACATGTATGCTATAGGGGATGTAAACCCGTATCTACATGTATGCTATAGGGGATGTAAACCCGTATCTACATGTATGCTATAGGGGATGTAAACCCGTATCTACATGTATGCTATAGTGGATGTAAACCCGTATCTACATGTATGCTATAGGGGATGTAAACCCGTATCTACATGTATGCTCCCTATAGGGGATGTAAACCCGTATCTACATGTATGCTATAGTGGATGTAAACCCGTATCTACATGTATGCTATAGGGGATGTAAACCCGTATCTACATGTATGCTATAGGGGATGTAAACCCGTATCTACATGTATGCTATAGGGGATGTAAACCCGTATCTACATGTATGCTATAGTGGATGTAAACCCGTATCTACATGTATGCTCCCTATAGGGGATGTAAACCCGTATCTACATGTATGCTATAGTGGATGTAAACCCGTATCTACATGTATGCTATAGTGGATGTAAACCCGTATCTACATGTATGCTCCCTATAGGGGATGTAAACCCGTATCTACATGTATGCTCCCTATAGTGGATGTAAACCCGTATCTACATGTATGCTATAGGGGATGTAAACCCGTATCTACATGTATGCTCCCTATAGGGGATGTAAACCCGTATCTACATGTATGCTATAGTGGATGTAAACCCGTATCTACATGTATGCTCCCTATAGTGGATGTAAACCCGTATCTACATGTATGCTATAGTGGATGTAAACCCGTATCTACATGTATGCCCCTATAGGGGATGTAAACCCGTATCTACATGTATGCTCCCTATAGGGGATGTAAACCCGTATCTACATGTATGCTATAGTGGATGTAAACCCGTATCTACATGTATGCTATAGTGGATGTAAACCCGTATCTACATGTATGCTCCCTATAGGGGATGTAAACCCGTATCTACATGTATGCTCCCTATAGGGGATGTAAACCCGTATCTACATGTATGCTCCCTATAGGGGATGTAAACCCGTATCTACATGTATGCTCCCTATAGGGGATGTAAACCCGTATCTACATGTATGCTCCCTATAGGGGATGTAAACCCGTATCTACATGTATGCTCCTATAGGGGATGTAAACCCGTATCTACATGTATGCTATAGTGGATGTAAACCCGTATCTACATGTATGCTATAGGGGATGTAAACCCGTATCTACATGTATGCTATAGTGGATGTAAACCCGTATCTACATGTATGCTATAGAGGATGTAAACCCGTATCTACATGTATGCTATAGAGGATGTAAACCCGTATCTACATGTATGCTATAGAGGATGTAAACCCGTATCTACATGTATGCTCCCTATAGGGGATGTAAACCCGTATCTACATGTATGCTATAGAGGATGTAAACCCGTATCTACATGTATGCTCCCTATAGGGGATGTAAACCCGTATCTACATGTATGCTATAGTGGATGTAAACCCGTATCTACATGTATGCTATAGTGGATGTAAACCCGTATCTACATGTATGCTCCCTATAGGGGATGTAAACCCGTATCTACATGTATGCTATAGGGGATGTAAACCCGTATCTACATGTATGCTATAGTGGATGTAAACCCGTATCTACATGTATGCTATAGTGGATGTAAACCCGTATCTACATGTATGCCCCTATAGTGGATGTAAACCCGTATCTACATGTATGCTATAGGGGATGTAAACCCGTATCTACATGTATGCTCCCTATAGTGGATGTAAACCCGTATCTACATGTATGCTCCCTATAGGGGATGTAAACCCGTATCTATTGAGGTTGGAGTTGTGTCAATGAATATGGTCCTAAAACCCCTAATGGTAAGAAAAGAATTAAGAACTTGAGATTGCCCTTCAGTTTTCACTTTGCCCCAACAGGAAGTCACTGACGGTTGCTTGTGCAATATACCACATATACTCACCCCCCATATGTTCCCGCAACAACAAACGCCGAGAACGATGATCTTTCAATTTGTAGTACATATTGTCCGATAAAACTTGTAATACATGGCATATAGACTCCTACAAATTGTTTGAGAAGTTTACAGGTTGTCAGCTGTGGCGAGTACACCATTATAGATATACACACCGCATCAACACATATTCGTGTATATAAAATCTAAGTCATATTTCTACAACTGAGGATTACAAGATATTTCAATTGTTTTATGTGTTACCGGGTAGTTATTGGCCGTACATAAAATGTGTTACCGGGTAGTTATTGGCCGTACATAAATTAGGTTTGTTTGTTTTTGTGGTTTATGTGTTACCGGGTAGTTATTGGCCGTACATAAATTAGGTTTGTTTGTTTTGTGGTTTATGTGTTACCGGGTAGTTATTGGCCGTACATAAATTAGGTTTGTTTGTTTTGTGGTTTATGTGTTACCGGGTAGTTATTGGCCGTACATAAATTAGGTTTGTTTGTTTTGTGGTTTATGTGTTACCGGGTAGTTATTGGCCGTACATAAATTAGGTTTGTTTGTTTTGTGGTTTATGTGTTACCGGGTAGTTATTGGCCGTACATAAATTAGGTTTGTTTGTTTTGTGGTTTATGTGTTACCGGGTAGTTATTGGCCGTACATAAATTAGGTTTGTTTGTTTTGTGGTTTATGTGTTACCGGGTAGTTATTGGCCGTACATAAATTAGGTTTGTTTGTTTTGTGGTTTAGAATCGCACCAGGGTATATGGAGAATCTCCAGCTATTATTGATGGAGGACGACCATGGATGCCTCTATGATCAGTATTTCAGGCACAGCCAAGCACCTGGGTAGAACCACCAACCTTCTGCAAATCAGCTCCTCACTTGAATGTATTTGACAGCCACCAGTGGGATTCGAACCTACATCGGTGATGGGAATTTTAATTCAACGACAATAATCACTCGGCCCCATATAAGAATAGGTATGAGGAAGGGCCATCAAACAGCAGAACATATTGTGTATACTATAGGTATGAGGAAGGGCCATCAAACAGCAGAACATATTGTGTATACTATAGGTATGAGGAAGGGCCATCAAACAGCAGAACATATTGTGTATACTATAGGTATGAGGAAGGGCCATCAAACAGCAGAACATATTGTGTATACTATAGGTATGAGGAAGGGCCATCAAACAGCAGAACATATTGTGTATACTATAGGTATGAGGAAGGGCCATCAAACAGCAGAACATATTGTGTATACTATAGGTATGAGGAAGGGCCATCAAACAGCAGAACATATTGTGTATACTATAGGTATGAGGAAGGGCCATCAAACAGCAGAACATATTGTGTATACTATCATAGTGATAACATTTATTTTACAGTATGCTGCCCTCTTTTACGGTAACAGAGTAGCATGAACATAGTGTTTATAGTGGGAAAAAGGGAAGGGCGGGTCAGAAAAGAGACAGGGTGCATTTTGAGCATGCGAAGGCGGTGGGGTGTATTTGTGGGTTACCCCGAGAAAATGTTGCCAACTTACGGTGATTGACAGTAAATAATGCTTCATCGAAGAGGCAGTAGGTCAGTACATAAGAGAGGAGCGGACAAGTTCCAGTTTATATAGGACTGCTCACCCGAAAGGTACTTGCCTGTTGAGGCGCACCAAATTTTTAAAAAAAACATGCAGATGGATGGGGCTCTGTCATTCCGCTCTAAAAAAATACCCAATACACCCTAATCAATAATAAGTAATTAATTGCCCAATTTGAGAAACCTTTTTGGGGAGAGGGTGGGATGGTAGCATTATGGATTGTTTGGCCATGGTCTATGCAGATTCAAATCGTTCTGTCCGTCTCATTGCAAGTGTATAAGTGAAAACAGATCGACCAACACTACCACTCCGGCATTCATTTATATTTAGGTCATTTTTGTATCCAGAAACATTCAGTAATCATGCTAATGGTAATTTAGTAACTAAATATCCATACGGGAAGGTAAATATCAATTATAAATTTCATAAAAAGGAGCTCATTTTGAGCCAAATTCTGCTTGAAATCTGAATAATTTATTATTGAAAAAGAGACAATAATCTTGATATCTAATCATCAAACAGGGGTTCTGGAGGTGAAAAATGGACAAGCTTTGTGTTATAAAAATGTTCAAACAGCCATAAATCCATATTAAATCATCCAACCAGAATATGGTTACAATTTGCACAACTAGACATCATACCGATGCTCCCTGTCAAGTGTGGTGCAAATGCAACAAGGGCGTATGGATATGAAGCATGGACAGACAGACAGCATAGCAAATGTTATCTCATCTTATAATTACTAAATTATTAAATCTTGATAGATATTCTACAGCATATAAAATTAAATACAATGACATTTATCAAACCACAACATCTGGTTAGAAAACAACAGTAAAAACAAAGGATTCCAACTAAAAGAAACACAAAACATTTTGGGATGAATCAGACATTATCAAGGGAGGTAATAGTTACAGTAAAAACAGCACTTTCTTTGAATATGTTGGTTATCCTACTGTGTGACTCAACGGATACATGCAAGCACTGACAGGGGCCAAGAAAACCCCTAATAAGAAGCAATAAGAAATAATGTAAAGAGATAATAGCAAGACTATTGTATTCATATCGATGTAGTGAAAACCAAATCATTTCCCTGAAAGATATTTCACCTGTATACATGACAGTGAAGACACTGGCATCACAGCATATCATGATTTGATTGAAGACACTGGTGTCACAGCATATCATGATTTGCTTGAAGACACTGGCATCACAGCATATCATGATTTGATTGAAGACACTGGCATCACAGCATATCATGATTTGATTGAGACACTGGTGTCACAGCATATCATGATTTGCTTGAAGACACTGGCATCACAGCATATCATGATTTGATTGAAGACACTGGCATCACAGCATATCAAGATTTGATTGAGACACTGGTGTCACAGCATATCATGATTTGCTTGAAGACACTGGCATCACAGCATATCATGATTTGCTTGAAGAAACTGACATCACAGCATATCATGATTTGATTGAGACACTGGTGTCACAGCATATCATGATTTGATTGAGACACTGGTGTCACAGCATATCATGATTTGATTGAGACACTGGCATCACAGCATATCATGATTTGATTGAAGACACTGGTGTCACAGCATATCATGATTTGCTTGAAGACACTGGCATCACAGCATATCATGATTTGATTGAAGACACTGGCATCACAGCATATCATGATTTGATTGAGACACTGGTGTCACAGCATATCATGATTTGCTTGAAGACACTGGCATCACAGCATATCATGATTTGATTGAAGACACTGGCATCACAGCATATCAAGATTTGATTGAGACACTGGTGTCACAGCATATCATGATTTGCTTGAAGACACTGGCATCACAGCATATCATGATTTGCTTGAAGAAACTGGCATCACAGCATATCATGATTTGATTGAGACACTGGTGTCACAGCATATCATGATTTGATTGAGACACTGGTGTCACAGCATATCATGATTTGATTGAGACACTGGCATCACAGCATATCATGATTTGATTGAAGACACTGGTGTCACAGCATATCATGATTTGCTTGAAGACACTGGCATCACAGCATATCATGATTTGATTGAAGACACTGGCATCACAGCATATCATGATTTGATTGAGACACTGGTGTCACAGCATATCATGATTTGCTTGAAGACACTGGCATCACAGCATATCATGATTTGATTGAAGACACTGGCATCACAGCATATCAAGATTTGATTGAGACACTGGTGTCACAGCATATCATGATTTGCTTGAAGACACTGGCATCACAGCATATCATGATTTGCTTGAAGAAACTGGCATCACAGCATATCATGATTTGATTGAGACACTGGTGTCACAGCATATCATGATTTGATTGAGACACTGGTGTCACAGCATATCATGATTTGATTGAGACACTGGTGTCACAGCATATCATGATTTGATTGAGACACTGGTGTCACAGCATATCATGATTTGATTGAAGACACTGGTGTCACAGCATATCATGATTTGATTGAAGACACTGGTGTCACAGCATATCATGATTTGATTGAAGACACTGGTGTCACGGCATATCATGATTTGATTGTAGACACTGGCGTCACAGCATATCATGATTTGATTTAAATTTAGAAACGCTCATCTACATTGCATTGTTGTCTGAAACTATTCCATCATTACGTACGGAACATAAATCGGACAACATTATATACGCCGCAGTCAGAAAAAACTTTTACCAAATGAAATAAAAACAATTTCTGGCGATGAGATGAGCAGCTGATGTAGCGATGCTATCTATTTACAGCATACCATCTATACCACGGGAATTTGGCATGCTTGGGGGTACGTGTATATAAATTTAAGTACATGGATTATATGTGGTGGTCAGATTTTGCACCGATCAACAAAATGGCTGTATCTCAAACAATTTTACATCTGTCCAAAACCGCCTATCCATAGTCTTTATATGGTCCTTCAAATAAAACACAACATTAAACTACATGCATAATGATACACATTCAAAACAGTTGCACCAAACTAAACCTGCAGGTTGGTGGAAACACATATTTTTTGTTATTGATATACATCTTTTTTATAAACATTATTTATTTTACAACGATTGCGAAATAAGTTTTAACAACTTATATTAATCACTCTCGTTGGCGCAGATGAAAGCGTAAATGTGGTCATTCGTGTGGGAGGAAACCGGAGTACCCGGAGAAAACCCACCTGTCCGATCTGGCAACCATCGTATCATCTCACATACTTCCTGGTCCGAGGATCGAACCTATACACTATTGAAGTACCCTCATCATTAATTATAATTTTTGGTGAACATATGCAACCTATTCAGTGCTCCATATGCAACCTATTCAGTGCTCCATATGCAACCTATTCAGTGCTCCATATGTAACCTATTTAGTGCTCCATATGCAACCTATTCAGTGCTCCATATGCAACCTATTCAGTGCTCCATATGCAACCTATTCAGTGCTCCATATGCAACCTATTCAGTGCTCCATATGTAACCTATTCAGTGCTCCATATGCAACCTATTCAGTGCTCCATATGCAACCTATTCAGTGCTCCATATGCAACCTATTCAGTGCTCCATATGCAACCTATTCAGTGCTCCATATGTAACCTATTCAGTGCTCCATATGCAACCTATTCAGTGCTCCATATGTAACCTATTTAGTGCTCCATATGCAACCTATTTAGTGCTCCATATGCAACCTATTCAGTGCTCCATATGTAACCTATTTAGTGCTCCATATGCAACCTATTCAGTGCTCCATATGTAACCTATTTAGTGCTCCATATGCAACCTATTCAGTGCTCCATATGCAACCTATTCAGTGCTCCATATGCAACCTATTCAGTGCTCCATATGCAACCTATTCAGTGCTCCATATGTAACCTATTCAGTGCTCCATATGCAACCTATTCAGTGCTCCATATGCAACCTATTCAGTGCTCCATATGCAACCTATTCAGTGCTCCATATGCAACCTATTCAGTGCTCCATATGCAACCTATTCAGTGCTCCATATGCAACCTATTCAGTGCTCCATATGTAACCTATTCAGTGCTCCATATGCAACCTATTCAGTGCTCCATATGTAACCTATTTAGTGCTCCATATGCAACCTATTTAGTGCTCCATATGCAACCTATTCAGTGCTCCATATGTAACCTATTTAGTGCTCCATATGTAACCTATTTAGTGCTCCATATGCAACCTATTTAGTGCTCCATATGCAACCTAATCAGTACTCCATATGTAACCTATTCAGTACTCCATATGCAACCTAATCAGTACTCCATATGTAACCTATTCAGTGCTCCATATGTAACCTAATCAGTACTCCATATGCAACCTAATCAGTACTCCATATGCAACCTATTCAGTACTCCATATGCAACCTATTCAGTGCTCCATATGTAACCTATTCAGTGCTCCATATGTAACCTATTCAGTGCTCCATATGTAACCTATTCAGTACTCCATATGCAACCTATTCAGTACTCCATATGCAACCTATTCAGTGCTCCATATGCAACCTATTCAGTGCTCCATATGCAACCTGGCACACATATTGACCTTACTGTAAAACTTCATATAGCATAACATGGAAACCAATCTGAATTGCGCTTTCAGTTATTTCAATCAAGTTTTCTCAGAAAAGATCATTTGCTGTATCATGTTGCATGGGGCGACTGAGTCAGTGTGTCAAAATCATGTTGCATGGGGCGACTGAGTCAATGTGTCAAAATCATGTTGCATGGGGCGACTGAGTCAATGTGTCAAAATCATGTTGCATGGGGCGACTGAGTCAGTGTGTCAAAATCATGTTGCATGGGGCGACTGAGTCAATGTGTCAAAATCATGTTGCATGGGGCGACTGAGTCAATGTGTCAAAATCATGTTGCATGGGGCGACTGAGTCAATGTGTCAAAATCATGTTGCATGGGGCGACTGAGTCAATGTGTCAAAATCATGTTGCATGGGGCGACTGAGTCAGTGTGTCAAAATCATGTTGCATGGGGCGACTGAGTCAATGTGTCAAAATCATGTTGCATGGGGCGACTGAGTCAGTGTGTCAAAATCATGTTGCATGGGGCGACTGAGTCAGTGTGTCAAACATGTGTTTAATTGATTAGGCCGCACATAATAACAACCAGTATGATACAACATAACAATGAGTTACTAACCTTGGAAGACACCTAATAACACTCGGGAAAATATTATAATTCTCAATGTGAGAAATTTGTCATCGGAGATGTAAGCCAGCGCCGGCGTCCAAAATGTTACGAGAGACCAACAGCAAGCAGCTATGGGCAAAACGACATCCCCACCCACACGATCACTGAGATAACCACCGAGAAACTGGGTCATTGTGTAACCCCAGAAAAATGCTGACAGAACAGAACCCTGAAAGCAACAGACATTCCAGCATGTTGACAAGATTCAAAGTAAACTTGTACATGTATACATTTGTACTGGTCTTAATTTGGTTGCTTAGCGTTTTAATAATGCATGACTTAGAGTACACACCTTCTCTACGCTAAGATCTGACGATTATCTGTTGTTCTCCGTCTTCTGGAAAAACACATTTCAAATATCGCTATTCATATCTCACAACTATTTGGCTTTTAAGCATTTGTTTGGCTCTGATACTGTCTCAGCATTTAAGCATTTGTTTGGCTCTGATACTGTCTCAGCATTTAAGCATTTGTTTGGCTCTGATACTGTCTCAGCATTTAAGCATTTGTTTGGCTCTGATACTGTCTCAGCATTTAAGCATTTGTTTGGCTCTGATACTGTCTCAGCATTTAAGAAAGCAGTACTGCATAGTGTATAAAAATTTAACTATTTATCAATGACAAAGTGCTGTTACCTGCCTGGCAGGCATGGATCCGCTGTTACCTGCAGGGCAGGCATGGATCTGTTGTTACCTGCATGGATCCGCTGTTACCTGCCTGGCAGGCATGGATCTGCTGTTACCTGCAGGGCAGGCATGGATCTGCTGTTACCTGCAGGGCAGGCATGGATCTGTTGTTACCTGCATGGATCCGCTGTTACCTGCATGGCAGGCTTGGATCCGCTGTTACCTGCATGGCAGGCATGGATCTGTTGTTACCTGCATGGATCCGCTGTTACCTGCATGGCAGGCATGGATCCGCTGTTACCTGCATGGCAGGCATGGATCCGCTGTTACCTGCATGGCAGGCATGGATCCGCTGTTACCTTGCATGGCAGGCATGGATCTGCTGTTACCTGCATGGCAGGCATGGATCCGATGTTACCTGCAGGGCAGGCATGGATCCGCTGTTACCTGCATGGCAGGCATGGATCCGCTGTTACCTGCATGGCAGGCATGGATCCACTGCTACCTGCATGGCATGGATCCGTTGTTACCTTGCAGGGCATGGATCCGTTGTTACCTTGCAGGGCAGGCATGGATCTGCTGTTACCTTGCATGGCAGGCATGGATCCGTTGTTACCTTGCAGGGCAGGCATGGATCCGTTGTTACCTTGCAGGGCATGAAATGGTCAGTCGTAAGTTTTGTAAATGAACCATTAATAATGACAGTTGGCTGTCCAATATTGATAAGACTAACTGCTAACAGACTTGACTATAATTATGTAAGTACTAAAGTTGTAAGCTAGCTAATTCTATATTTAATTATTAAAGTTCATACCGACTCTGTTTTGTCCCATCCCATTTCCTTGGCAAGTGGTACAGCACATAATGGCATTACTGTTCTACATCCATATAGAGATGCACACCCACAAAATAAACCTATCATCCATTGCTTTTTCTCTGTCCTAAAACGAAAATGTTGGTATTCATATATTGAATCTAGAGCAACAGCTATTGACATGGCAGCTTTCCTGCTATATTTGGATGGCTGGGAGTAATTAAAGCAGAGCCAAATGTAGAGGTAAAACCACTGACCTTTCACCAGATGGCTTCCACATACATTGTATGAATGAACTCAACATCATGGGTGGGATTTGAACATAAAACGGTCATGAATGCTTTACATTTAATAGCATATGGCTAGCAAGAGACTGCAGGATTCCAATATGCTGAAAGGCAATAGTTCAAGCAAAGCCAGGATACAATGCAATGATATATGGACGTAATCCAGTCGGACAAACAACCCATCATAAACTCCAAACATCCAAAAACTCCTACTATTCATATCCTTCCTCGTCCCTTCCCCTCATGCATTGCTAAAATGGCGGGAAAACTTATAACAATAGTCCATGACAAAAAAGTGGTCACATGTTAAATCCCCCCCACCTTACTTTTTACGTCACTGAATTGTTTAATATGTCGAAAAAATGACACGAGTAGCTACATCGATATAAGGACACATATATGCAGAAATAACGACATAACTATGTCGACGGTAACAATGATGGCATTTGTCTATATGGCTGCTAACAATTTCTGTCAGCAGCCATTATGCCCTCTGAGATTTGCTTACCATTCATACTTGCCTATAAGTTATTTACCACCAGATTATGGGCTCAAATTTTGTGTGTTACATGTTATCCATAATTATGTTTTTAAAAAAAGAAAGCACTCCGACACTGACAATTTCTTCAACTTGCACTGGCCAAATATGCAATTTATACATGTCCATTTTATCAACCTGTGTCTTATATGAGAGCTTATGCCAAACCCCACAGATTTCATGACCAAATTAAGGGATCGTCTTATAGGCCAGATCGCCGTATAGGCGAATATGGACAGTAAATGGCAATTATGGACCTTTGAAAATACTTTTGTTCTGTATCAATTGTGAGCGAGCATTTGATAGTTACAATATTGGAAACATCTCTAGATACATGTGATATCTTAGCTACATTACATTTTAAGCCTATCACTAAGCTGATAGCTCAACTGGTAGCCCAACAAAAGTGTGTATCGGTATGCATGCTCATTAGCAATATTTTCACATGTTTTCAAAAGATTCTTTGGAATTTCAAGATCCTATTGTATGTCTGCCCAGATGAAAGGCATATATACCATACAGCCACAACAGATTTACTGGCATTATTCCGAAATGTTCGGAAAATCCGAGTTCATTTGACCGATCAACCAGCTTTGAAATGGTCTCATACTGCAGTCTACATCTTCATACCTACAACCAGAACATACAGATCAACCACACAGACTTATATTAAAGCTTGAAAAAATTACATTCTCCAATCCCTGTGCATAGATACAAACCTTGGTAAATAAATATACAAGCATATTCAGTGCTCATTCTAGAGGGCGATTTGGGCGAAATAGTCGCCCTAGGGATCCCCCTGCGATTGCGCGCTTTCTCACTTCTCCCAAAAATTCTGACGTAGAATGAGTCCTCATCTAAATAACTAATGTCGAAACTTTATTGAGTGTTTTTTGGGGTTAAAAGATAATCACGGAAAACCCATAGAGTTTCCCAAGGCATTGATATTATCAGAAACTCAATATGGCCACATTAATGGTCTGGGTGTTAAAATATATTTATTTGACTGACCAGGCAAAATATATTGACGCCTGTTCCCAGGCTAGGATAGAGGCAGTAATCCCACAAAATAGGTGGCAGTGAACTAAAGCTGAACAGTAGAATACTCTTCAATTGATGATCAAATTTAGCCCTAACCCTAATGTCCAGATTACTGACAATTGTCCCAAGATTACTGCCAATTGTATATTTCGTTACTGCCTCTATCGTTAACGATTGGTGATCATTGATCTGCTGGATCTTGAAGGCACTCTTGATTGAAGTCTTGATGCAGCAATGCTTTATCTTCAATGTTCATTCAGTGAAATCACTGAAAAAACTCATATCGAATCTAACTCGAATTTCCATCGATGATTATTACCCAGTAAACTTCTAGACAATTACCTAGTCCAATATCGTACATCCATTTCTTCATTAGGTGCATGCTCTTGCACTATCATTTCTTTAAAAAATATTTAGTCAACATTTTGACATGTGGACAACTTCCGGATAGTGTTGTTGTTGTAGTTTCGTAAAACGCTTGCAACTTCGAAAATAAAGCATCTGCGAGATGTTGTCAGGGGGAAATTGCGTATGAATTTATTACATTTAATATTTAACCATTTGAATAAATTTACGCTAACATGCTATATATTTAACCATATAATATAAGCATTCAAACTGCAGTTATTACTGTCTGACATCGATTGGACAAATACAGTTTGAAACATATTTTCCAGAACTATATTCCCTCGGATAGCTTGTGTTTCGGCGTGTTATTGTGTTGTTAGGCTATTTCCGGGTTGCTGTCAAACAAAGCTTAAAAGAAAGTTATTTCAGTCTATTTCAACAGTGATAATAAATATAAGACACACAAGACAGCTTAATTATAACACAAGATGTCTCGATCGGCAGGAACGTTGATAACAACGAATAATGCGACATTTATTCATCCACGTTTCATGCCAGGGTAACTATTTTATTATGTTTATAAACTTTATAATGCTAGAGTATTGTATGTATGTATGTTCCTTTAATGTCAAACCCCTCACGGGGGCTTAGACATGTTTTTCCTGGGCAGGCTTAACCGACCTAAGCGATTAATCAGTACTAAGCAATGTGTGTAAGGTGCCTTGCTCAATGACACTACATACGTGGCCTGACCGAGTATCGAACCTGGGACCGTTCGATTCCAAATCCGACGCTCTACCACTGGACCATGGACGACACACACTAGACGACACTAATATAGTATTTACACACTATATTCTTCAATCTACAATACATTACGTATATGATACATGGACTACACATCAATCTTTGTCATTTCATTGAGTGGCAGATTATCCAATAAGCAATGAATGTATGCATGACATTAATGTAACATATCGTCAATCGCCCTATGTCCGGACACCACCTGTTGTCAAATTTCTTTGCAAATGAAGTCATCGGTGGCAGTAGCAGGTAGTTGATGCAACTGTCATGTGACTGGTCCAGCAGACGAATATAAACAAACAAATCATTGAGAGAGCATTTCCACCGAAACTGATATGATGTATGAGCAATTCAGGTAGCTATCTGAATTTAAAAATTCTACAACTAACCAGAAAAATAGCTTCTCTACCATTTCTGATTAACAACAATAAGTGTTTTTATTCAATGATGTTACTATATCAAAATAAGATATTGAACATGTTCTGGTGATAGATAAAAAAATAACAAGTACGCCGTGCATAGGTGCCCTGAAGTTCCTCATATAAACAGTGCCATTGCGATAGCTGAATTGAGCAGCAAGTTGATTGGTAACCAGATGAAGCTAAAACTGTCAACAAGAGTTTTGTGAAAGTTGTTTTCACGACTTAAGGAAAATAATAATATACGGCAATTGCAATTAACATTTTTTACTGGCCATGTGGGATTTATGCAGAGCAAAGGTTCCACCACTCTAAATGTTGATGTCATAAGTCTCATTCATGTGTGCCCTAACAATCCCTTACACAAGGAAATATGTGTTTAATTTAATAACGCCAGAAGTCTAATGCTTGACTTTACAAGGTCATGTGTCAATCATGTGAGAATAATGGAAAACACATTTCTGGTACGTAAAATTTTATTGATGGCAGAAACTCAGGTTTTTTATTTGACTCCATGTTGAATTCACACGTGAGTGAAATTGTGGTATTATTTTAAAAGATGTTATGCAATCTGAGTTTAGTTAAATGCAAGAATGATCACTTTACAAAGTAATATTATTTGATCTGTTAAATATGTGATACATTATTCACATTCAAACTATAGGTGATGGAATACCGGTACACCCATGATACATACATACATACAAAGTTCAAGGAAGGTACCGTGCAAAGGAATAAAAATGGGTGTGGTTTACACAGAGAAACATTTCCATTATCAGACTAATTTTCCTAACAGCAATGATGTGGATCAACCAGTGAAACATTTACAGAGTTTAAAACTCTAAGATTATATACATACTTATCTCTCCGTATACTTTTCGGACTATATCTACGGAATTTGCTATAAAATGATATTTGAGTAAATCGGCTGTGGGCCATAACATATTTCAGGCACCTAGACATTGCTTACTTTGCATATTGGGTAATCCGTCACTGATAACCACACAACCAATTGCACAATAGATTGACATTATCAAAAGTGCTGATTTGCATCATTGGAACTGCATCATTCTACACAGTCATATAGTCAGTTTACAGGTCACAGGTTATATAATGAGCTGCTAGAATGATTAAAAGCTGATATTTCACATCATGAATAATTAGCCTAGTACATTCTGATTGATCTCGGACAACAAACTTGTTCTTAAGGGGTATCAAATAGTGTCCCCATTCTGTAATGACAGAGAAAGGCCTTGCTGGTTACTACTGAAACATCAGGTTAATGGGTTTGCAGACCGATGTATGCGACAATTAATTAAATTTGTGATTCCGTAATACTTGTTCATGGACTTTTCCCACTAACGATCACAGAGCTAAGGCATCAGTTGCTACTTTAAACATCAGTTGCTACGTTACACATCAGTTGCTACGTTACACATCAGTTGCTACGTTACACATCAGTTGCTACGTTACACATCAGTTGCTACGTTACACATCAGTTGCTATGTTACACATCAGTTGCTACGTTACACATCAGTTGCTAAGTTACACATCAGTTGCTACATTACACATCAGTCGCTATGTTACACATCAGTCATTATGTTACACATCAGTCGTTATGTTACACATCAGTTGCTACGTTACACACCAGTTGCTATGTTACACATCTGTCGCTATGTTACACATCAGTTGCTATGTTACACATCAGTCGCTATGTTACACCTCAGTCGCTATGTTACACATCAGTTGCTATGTTACACATCAGTTGCTATGTTACATCTCAGTCACTATGTTACACATCAGTTGCTATGTTACACCTCAGTCACTATGTTACACATCAGTTGCTATGTTACACCTCAGTCACTATGTTACACATCAGTTGCTATGTTACACCTCAGTCGCTATGTTACACATCAGTCACTATGTTACACATCAGTTGCTACGTTACACCTCAGTTGCTTCGTTACACCTCAGTCGCTATGTTACACATCAGTCACTATGTTACACATCAGTTGCTACGTTACACCTCAGTTGCTATGTTACACATCAGTTGCTATGTTACACATCAGTCACTATGTTACACATCAGTTGCTACGTTACACATCAGTTGCTATGTTACATATATATCAGTTGCTATGTTACACATCAGTCACTATGTTACACAGCAGTTGCTATGTTACACATCAGTTGCTATGTTACACATCAGTCGCTATGTTACACATCAGTTGCTATGTTACACATCTGTCATGATGTTTATACATCAGTTGCTATGTTACACATCTGTCATGATGTTTATACATCAGTTGCTACATTACACATCTGTCATGATGTTTATACATCAGTTGCTATGTTACACATCTGTCATGATGTTTATACATCAGTTGCTATGTTACACATCTGTCATGATGTTTATACATCAGTTGCTATGTTACACATCTGTCATGATGTTTATACATCAGTTGCTACATTACACATCTGTCATGATGTTTATACATCAGTTGCTATGTTACACATCTGTCATGATGTTTATACATCAGTTGCTATGTTACACATCTGTCATGATGTTTATACATCAGTTGCTATGTTACACATCTGTCATGATGTTTATACATCAGTTGCTATGTTACACATCTGTCATGATGTTTATACATCAGTTGCTACGTTACACATCTGTCATGATGTTTATACATCAGTTGCTACGTTACACATCTGTCATGATGTTTATACATCAGTTGCTACGTTACACATCTGTCATGATGTTTATACATCAGTTGCTATGTTACACATCTGTCATGATGTTTATACATCAGTTGCTATGTTACACATCTGTCATGATGTTTATACATCAGTTGCTATGTTACACATCTGTCATGATGTTTATACATCAGTTGCTACGTTACACATCTGTCATGATGTTTATGCATCAGTTGCTATGTTACACACCAGTTGCTATGTTACACATCAGTTGCTATGTTACACATCACTTGCTATGTTACACATCATGAAATTTATAGTTCCACTATATTGTTTTTGTTATTTAGGTACAGAGGACATTGCCCAACAACAAAATATGATTATGGCGAAACATATGGCACCGCCACTAACAAATACTTCCAAGACTACAGACATGATGTGCTAAATGCATCACATGATCCGTATGCAAGGGGTGGAGAATTTCCAACCTACTACACCCATAAACCAGAGTCTGTGATCAGTGCACGAGGTAGAACTAGAGATAGATGGTTGGCTACACCCAAATACAAACTCTCAAACATCGACTCTGACAGAAAAGAAGAACTCAAGTCATTTGATTATGTAAGAAATTGTGTTGTTTTCTTAATTGTCTCTATATCACTAGAAAAAGAAAAATGGGTTCTTGTAAATTATATCAGTTAAAAATTTAGCATAATGGTTTTTTTATAGAAAAAAGTGGTGCACTGCGGAATATTTTATTCATGTATGTTGTTCATTTAACCCTTACTGTACTGGAAACAGGTATATTTGTTTTTGCAAACAGCACAGAGCCAGATCAGGCTCTATGTTGTTTGCTATTGAGATGTAGAGCTAAACACTTGGCTTAATGGCAAACAACATAGATCCTGATCAGACATGTTGTTACGCCGCAGCTGATCTGGATCTATGTTTTTTGTAATTCCTTCCAATTTATTCAACATTTTAAGGGTTAAAAAGTTGATTGCGCCTGAAAGCATGTTTATATATTGGAGGACACAGTTTTACATGTAGAACCATCAACCTTTCACGTGTCAGCCAGACAGCCTCATAAGACAGAATTCTATGCGGTCACCGCTAGTGGAATTCAAGCCCACATCAGTAAGGGCAAGTACTTTGAAGTAAATGGCTTTAACCACATAGACACGGAAGTCATTGTCCATGCAAGTGCCATATGTGGGCTATTTTATTCAACATAACAATAACTGCATACATTTCTCAATTTAACTCTGGAATAATTTTACAAATGAAATTTAGGTTATTTTTTTATCATGGATATGACTATCATGGTTTGGATTTCACATGTACAGTTTGGTCATGGATATGACTTTCATGGTTTGGATTTCACATGTACAGTTTGGTCATGGATATGACTTTCATGGTTTGGATTTCACATGTACAGTTTGGTCATGGATATGACTATCATGGTTTGGATTTCACATGTACAGTTTGATCATGGTTTGGATTTCACATGTACAGTTTGATCATGGATATGACTATCATGGTTTGGATTTCACATGTACAGTTTGATCATGGTTTGGATTTCACATGTACAGTTTGATCATGGTTTGGATTTCACATGTACAGTTTGATCATGGTTTGGATTTCACATGTACAGTTTGATCATGGTTTGGATTTCACATGTACAGTTTGATCATGGATATGACTATCATGGTTTGGATTTCACATGTACAGTTTGATCATGGTTTGGATTTCACATGTACAGTTTGATCATGGATATGACTATCATGGTTTGGATTTCACATGTACAGTTTGATCATGGTTTGGATTTCACATGTACAGTTTGGTCATGGATATGACTTTCATGGTTTGGATTTCACATGTACAGTTTGATCATGGATATGACTTTCATGGTTTGGATGTCACATGTACAGTTTGATCATGGTTTGGATTTCACATGTACAGTTTGATCATGGATATGACTATCATGGTTTGGATTTCACATGTACAGTTTGATCATGGATATGCCTATCATGGTTTGGATTTCACATGTACAGTTTGATCATGGATATGACTTTCATGGTTTGGATGTCACATGTACAGTTTGATCATGGTTTGGATTTCACATGTACAGTTTGATCATGGATATGACTATCATGGTTTGGATTTCACATGTACAGTTTGATCATGGATATGCCTATCATGGTTTGGATTTCACATGTACAGTTTGATCATGGATATGACTTTCATGGTTTGGATGTCACATGTACAGTTTGATCATGGTTTGGATTTCACATGTACAGTTTGATCATGGTTTGGATTTCACATGTACAGTTTGATCATGGTTTGGATTTCACATGTACAGTTTGATCATGGTTTGGATTTCACATGTACAGTTTGATCATGGTTTGGATTTCACATGTACAGTTTGATCATGGATATGACTATCATGGTTTGGATTTCACATGTACAGTTTGATCATGGTTTGGATTTCACATGTACAGTTTGGTCATGGATATGACTTTCATGGTTTGGATTTCACATGTACAGTTTGATCATGGATATGACTTTCATGGTTTGGATTTCACATGTACAGTTTGATCATGGTTTGGATTTCACATGTACAGTTTGGTCATGGATAAGACTATCATGGTTTGGATTTCACATGTACAGTTTGATCATGGTTTGTATTTCACATGTACAGTTTGATCATGGTTTGGATTTCACATGTACAGTTTGATCATGGATATGACTATCATGGTTTGGATTTCACATGTACAGTTTGATCATGGATATGACTTTCATGGTTTGGATTTCACATGTACAGTTTGGTCATGGATAAGACTATCATGGTTTGGATTTCACATGTACAGTTTGATCATGGTTTGTATTTCACATGTACAGTTTGATCATGGTTTGGATTTCACATGTACAGTTTGATCATGGATATGACTATCATGGTTTGGATTTCACATGTACAGTTTGATCATGGATATGACTTTCATGGTTTGGATTTCACATGTACAGTTTGGTCATGGATATGACTATCATGGTTTGGATTTCACATGTACAGTTTGATCATGGTTTGGATTTCACATGTACAGTTTGATCATGGTTTGGACTTCACATGTACAGTTTGATCATGGTTTGGATTTCACATGTACAGTTTGATCATGGTTTGGATTTCACATGTACAGTTTGATCATGGTTTGGATTTCACATGTACAGTTTGATCATGGTTTGGATTTCACATGTACAGTTTGATCATGGTTTGGATGTCACATGTACAGTTTGATCATGGTTTGGATTTCACATGTACAGTTTGATCATGGTTTGGATTTCACATGTACAGTTTGATCATGGTTTGGATTTCACATGTACAGTTTGGTCATGGATATGACTATCATGGTTTGGATGTCACATGTACAGTTTGATCTGGGATATGACTCATGGTTTGGATTTCACATGTACAATTGTAACTATAAAGTATTAATTGCCCCTACCAGTCAGGACTGGATGATCATTTTTTGTCCAGGCCATCACTTTGTCATACGGTGTATCATGGGTTTTTGAAATAACTTGGCACACATTTTAATGTTCACCATAAAAAAGTAGTTTTTACGCTGAACACCCAGGACCATTGGTCAATGTGAAACTTAATGGTCAAAGGGTTGAAAATGTCATGTTCACGTATCATGTGAAATATCCGGTAGTGGACAATGGTTGTCCTTATATATACTTCTTGATTTTTATAATACCGGTATGTTTATATTTTAACTTTTATCAATTTCAGCTGGGACAGAAGCATAGAGAACATTACGGAGATAAAACCAACACTAAGATGCATGTTGATTATTTCATGATCCCAAATTCAGCAGAGGATCAAATCAAGCGTAAATCACAGTTGTAAGTATGGGTGTACTGGTACACAATGCTCTGGATTCCGTCACTTAAAATATTTCTATTTATAATTCTTTAGCGTAACATTTTTCTTTCTTGCAGTCTCTTTCTTAGTGCTTGGTGTGAATGAATGACTGTATTGCTATCAGGTCATTGTAAATTATTTACTATAAATTCTCAACCCCCACACCCCCCTGTCCACTTCATTTGGCATGCTCAATCATTTACAAATTTTTCTAATAATTAAATGAAGTAAAATGTCAACACCTCGTTCTAGTTGAGAATTAAGCAACTAATTTATAGCCACCTAATCCAGCCAGTGATTTAGGATGGAAACTGGACACAATTAACTCATTGTTAATAACCAAAACGCTTTTAATTAGAATATGCTCCATATCGTAGTACTAGTATCTAAGCTAAAGTAAAGTATGCTAAGCAGCAAGTGAATAGAAATTGTGATTTCTGTCTTCTATGTATACCTACCTTCCATGTATGCCTGCCTTCTATGTATACATACCTTCCATGTATGCCTGTCTTCTATGTATACCTACCTTCCATGTATGCCTGCCTTCTATGTATACCTACCTTCCATGTATGCCTGTCTTCTATGTATACCTACCTTCCATGTATGCCTGCCTTCTATGTATACCTACCTTCCATGTATGCCTGCCTTCTATGTATACCTGCCTTCTATGTATACCTACCTTTTATGTATACCTGCCTTCTATGTATACCTGTCTTCTATGTATACCTGCCTTCTATGTATGCCTGCCTTCTATGTATACCTGCCTTCTATGTATACCTACCTTCTATGTATACCTGCCTTCTATGTATACCTACCTTCCATGTATGCCTGCCTTCTATGTATACCTGCCTTCTATGTATACCTACCTTCCATGTATGCCTGCCTTCTATGTATACCTACCTTCCATGTATGCCTGCCTTCTATGTATACCTGTCTTCTATGTATACCTACCTTCTATGTATATCTACCTTCTATGTATACCTACCTTCTATGTATACCTACTGTCTATGTATACCTGCCTTCTATGTATACCTACCTTCCATGTATGCCTGCCTTCTATGTATACCTGTCTTCTATGTATACCTACCTTCTATGTATATCTAC
This sequence comes from Archivesica marissinica, assembly GCA_014843695.1. Taxonomy (NCBI): domain Eukaryota; kingdom Metazoa; phylum Mollusca; class Bivalvia; order Venerida; family Vesicomyidae; genus Archivesica; species Archivesica marissinica. The sequence goes on from CM026397.1 coordinate 1,018,413, forward strand.
CTTCTATGTATACCTACCTTCTATGTATACCTACCTTCTATGTATACCTGCCTTCTATGTATACCTACCTTCTATGTATACCTGTCTTCTATGTATACCTACCTTCTATGTATACCTGTCTTCTATGTATACCTAACTTCTATGTATACCTGCCTTCTATGTATACCTGCCTTCTATGTATACCTACCTTCTATGTATACCTGCCTTCTATGTATACCTACCTTCTATGTATACCTGCCTTCTATGTATACCTGTCTTCTATGTATACCTACCTTCTATGTATACCTACCTTCTATGTATACCTGCCTTCTATGTATACCTACCTTCTATGTATACCTACCTTCTATGTATACCTACCTTCTATGTATACCTACCTTCTATGTATACCTGCCTTCTATGTATACCTACCTTCTATGTATACCTACCTTCTAGTATACCTACCTTCTATGTATACCTGCCTTCTATGTATACCTACCTTCTATGTATACCTACCTTCTATGTATACCTACCTTCTATGTATACCTGCCTTCTATGTATACCTGTCTTCTATGTATACCTACCTTCTATGTATACATGCCTTCTATGTATACCTACCTTCTATGTATACCTGTCTTCTATGTATACCTACCTTCTATGTATACCTGTCTTCTATGTATACCTACCTTCTATGTATACCTACCTTCTATGTATACCTACCTTCTATGTATACCTACCTTCTATGTATACCTACCTTCTATGTATACCTGTCTTCTATGTATACCTACCTTCTATGTATACCTACCTTCTATGTATACCTACCTTCTATGTATACCTACCTTCTATGTATACCTGTCTTCTATGTATACCTGCCTTCTATGTATACCTGTCTTCTATGTATACCTACCTTCTATGTATACCTACCTTCTATGTATACTTGCCTTCTATGTATACCTGTCTTCTATGTATACCTACCTTCTATGTATACCTACCCTCTATGTATACCTGCCTTCTATGTATACCTACCTTCTATGTATACCTACCTTCTATGTATACCTACCTTCTATGTATACCTACCTTCTATGTATACCTACCTTCTATGTATACCTACCTTCTATGTATACCTGTCTTCTATGTATACCTACCTTCTATGTATACCTACCTTCTATGTATACCTGTCTTCTATGTATACCTGTCTTCTATGTATACCTACCTTCTATGTATACATACCTTCTATGTATACCTACCTTCTATGTATACCTACCTTCTATGTATACCTACCTTCTATGTATACCTACCTTCTATGTATACCTACCTTCTATGTATACATACCTTCTATGTATACCTACCTTCTATGTATACCTACCTTCTATGTATACCTACCTTCTACCTTCTATGTATACCTACCTTCTATGTATACCTACCTTCTATGTATACCTACCTTCTATGTATACCTACCTTCTATGTATACCTACCTTCTATGTATACCTGCCTTCTATGTATACCTACCTTCTATGTATACCTACCTTCTATGTATACCTACATTCTATGTATACCTACCTTCTATGTATACCTACCTTCTATGTATACCTGTCTTCTATGTATACCTGTCTTCTATGTATACCTACCTTCTTTGTATACATACCTTCTATGTATACCTACCTTCTATGTATACTTGCCTTCTATGTATACCTGTCTTCTATGTATACCTGTCTTCTATGTATACCTGTCTTCTATGTATACCTGTCTTCTTTGTATACCTGTCTTCTATGTATACCTGTCTTCTATGTATACCTGTCTTCTATGTATACCTGTCTTCTATGTATACCTACCTTCTATGTATACCTACCTTCTATGTATACCTACCTTCTATGTATACCTGTCTTCTATGTATACCTGTCTTCTATGTATACCTACCTTCTATGTATACCTACCTTCTATGTATACCTACCTTCTATGTATACCTGCCTTCTATGTATACCTGTCTTCTATGTATACCTACCTTCTATGTATACCTACCTTCTATGTATACCTGCCTTCTATGTATACCTGCCTTCTATGTATACCTACCTTCTATGTATACCTACCTTCTATGTATACCTACCTTCTATGTATACCTGCCTTCTATGTATACCTACCTTCTATGTATACCTACCTTCTATGTATACCTGCCTTCTATGTATACCTGTCTTCTATGTATACCTACCTTCTATGTATACCTACCTTCTATGTATACCTACCTTCTATGTATACCTGTCTTCTATGTATACATGTCTTCTATGTATACCTACCTTCTATGTATACCTACCTTCTATGTATACCTACCTTCTATGTATACCTACCTTCTATGTATACCTACCTTCTATGTATACCTACCTTCTATGTATACCTACCTTCTATGTATACCTGCCTTCTATGTATACCTACCTTCTATGTATACCTACCTTCTATGTATACCTACCTTCTATGTATACCTACCTTCTATGTATACCTACCTTCTATGTATACCTACCTTCTATGTATACCTACCTTCTATGTATACCTGTCTTCTATGTATACCTGTCTTCTATGTATACCTACCTTCTATGTATACCTGCCTTCTATGTATACCTGTCTTCTTGTATACCTACCTTCTATGTATACCTACCCTCTATGTATACCTGCCTTCTATGTATACCTACCTTCTATGTATACCTACCTTCTATGTATACCTACCTTCTATGTATACCTACCTTCTATGTATACCTACCTTCTATGTATACCTACCTTCTATGTATACCTACCTTCTATGTATACCTACCTTCTATGTATACCTACCTTCTATGTATACCTACCTTCTATGTATACCTACCTTCTATGTATACCTACCTTCTATGTATACCTACCTTCTATGTATACCTACCTTCTATGTATACCTACCTTCTATGTATACCTACCTTCTATGTATACCTACCTTCTATGTATACCTACCTTCTATGTATACCTACCTTCTATGTATACCTACCTTCTATGTATACCTACCTTCTATGTATACCTACCTTCTATGTATACATACCTTCTATGTATACCTACCTTCTATGTATACCTACCTTCTATGTATACCTACCTTCTATGTATACCTACCTTCTATGTATACATACCTTCTATGTATACCTACCTTCTATGTATACCTACCTTCTATGTATACCTACCTTCTACCTTCTATGTATACCTACCTTCTATGTATACCTACCTTCTATGTATACCTACCTTCTATGTATACCTACCTTCTATGTATACCTACCTTCTATGTATACCTGCCTTCTATGTATACCTACCTTCTATGTATACCTGTCTTCTATGTATACCTACCTTCTATGTATACCTACCTTCTATGTATACCTACATTCTATGTATACCTACCTTCTATGTATACCTACCTTCTATGTATACCTGTCTTCTATGTATACCTGTCTTCTATGTATACCTACCTTCTTTGTATACATACCTTCTATGTATACCTACCTTCTATGTATACTTGCCTTCTATGTATACCTGTCTTCTATGTATACCTGTCTTCTATGTATACCTGTCTTCTATGTATACCTGTCTTCTTTGTATACCTGTCTTCTATGTATACCTGTCTTCTATGTATACCTGTCTTCTATGTATACCTGTCTTCTATGTATACCTACCTTCTATGTATACCTACCTTCTATGTATACCTACCTTCTATGTATACCTGTCTTCTATGTATACATGTCTTCTATGTATACCTACCTTCTATGTATACCTACCTTCTATGTATACCTGCCTTCTATGTATACCTGCCTTCTATGTATACCTACCTTCTATGTATACCTACCTTCTATGTATACCTACCTTCTATGTATACCTGCCTTCTATGTATACCTACCTTCTATGTATACCTACCTTCTATGTATACCTGCCTTCTATGTATACCTGTCTTCTATGTATACCTACCTTCTATGTATACCTACCTTCTATGTATACCTACCTTCTATGTATACCTGTCTTCTATGTATACATGTCTTCTATGTATACCTACCTTCTATGTATACATGTCTTCTATGTATACCTACCTTCTATGTATACCTACCTTCTATGTATACCTGTCTTCTATGTATACCTACCTTCTATGTATACCTGTCTTCTATGTATACCTACCTTCTATGTATACCTACCTTCTATGTATACCTACCTTCTATGTATTTTCATTATTGATAGGAATATATTCAGATAAATACCCACAAATTATCTGTTGTTTTCTTTCGGTGAAATTATTATTTGTAAATTACCTCCCTTTATGGATAGTTTTGACAAATGCACTAATAATACATTTGCATACATACTATCATGTGACAGTTTCTTTTTTTCCCCACTATAGGGGGGAATTTTAATAGAAACACAGTTCTGACTCAGAGTTATATGAAAATTAAAAATGCGTTGTCAAGTTTATGTGAATTAATGAAATATTTAAAACCTTGTATGATTGATATACTTATATGTGTGTTGTCAGTTCTCTTCACTGTATTGTATTTACTAATGTTCTCTTGTTTTGTTTCTCAGGCCATGCAATGTTATTTAATGCCAATTTTAGACACCATACATCAACACAGTGACAAGGGTATACGCATTATTTTCGCGCTTAACGTTGATACTTTATCATTTTCGGTACTGCACTGTATCATTCTTATGTAAACAACGAAAGCAAAAAGAGGCAATGTGGGGAAAATATAAAATGTGTAGCAACTACAGTTGGGAGCCATAACAATATGTTCCAAGTAACTTTCGTTTGCTTTAGAGATACCTACAAAAGTATTGTGAAGTTTGACGACAATCTGGAGAAACTTGTAATTTACAGACTGCAGTTTGACGACAATCTGGAGAAACTTGTAATTTACTGACTGCAGTTTGACAACAATCTGTAGAAAACTGTAATTTACAGGAGAGTGCAGTTTGACAACAATCTGTAGAAAACTGTAATTTACAGGAGAGTGCAGTTTGACAACAATCTGTAGAAAACTGTAATTTACAGGAGAGTGCAGTTTGACAATAATCTCAGTCACTCACTGTCTATATATATATATATATATATATATATATATATATATATATCTATATAAGATAAGCACATAGCAACGCTCCATTCATTGACAACAATCTCACTCACTCACTGTCTATATATATAAGATAAGCACATAGCAACGCTCCATTCATTGACAACAATCTCACTCACTCACTGTCTATATATATATATAGCACATAGCAACGCTCCATTCATTGACAACAATCTCACTCACTCACTGTCTATATATATATATATATAAGATAAGCACATAGCAACGCTCCATTCATTGACAACAATCTCACTCACTCACTGTCTATATATATAAGATAAGCACATAGCAACGCTCCATTCATTGACAACAATCTCACTCACTCACTGTCTATATATATATATAGCACATAGCAACGCTCCATTCATTGACAACAATCTCACTCACTCACTGTCTATATATATATATATAGCACATAGCAATGCTCCATTCATTGACAACAATCTCACTCACTCACTGTCTATATATATATATATATAGCACATAGCAATGCTCCATTCATTGACAACAATCTCACTCACTCACTGTCTATATATATATATATAGCACATAGCAATGCTCCATTCATTGACAACAATCTCACTCACTAACTGTCTATATATATAAGATAAGCACATAGCAACGCTCCATTCATTGACAACAATCTCACTCACTCACTGTCTATATATATAAGATAAGCACATAGCAACGCTCCATTCATTGACAACAATCTCACTCACTCACTCACTGTCTATATATATATATATAGCACATAGCAACGCTCCATTCATTGACAACAATCTCACTCACTCACTGTCTATATATATATATATAAGATAAGCACATAGCAACGCTCCATTCATTGACAACAATCTCACTCACTCACTGTCTATATATATAAGATAAGCACATAGCAACACTCCATTCATTGACAACAATCTCACTCACTCACTGTCTATATATATATATAGCACATAGCAACGCTCCATTCATTGACAACAATCTCACTCACTCACTGTCTATATATATATATATAGCACATAGCAATGCTCCATTCATTGACAACAATCTCACTCACTCACTGTCTATATATATATATATAGCACATAGCAATGCTCCATTCATTGACAACAATCTCACTCACTCACTGTCTATATATATATATATAGCACATAGCAATGCTCCATTCATTGACAACAATCTCACTCACTCACTGTCTATATATATAAGATAAGCACATAGCAACGCTCCATTCATTGACAACAATCTCACTCACTCACTGTCTATATATATATAGCACATAGCAATGCTCCATTCATTGACAACAATCTCACTCACTCACTGTCTATATATATATATAGCACATAGCAATGCTCCATTCATTGACAACAATCTCACTCACTCACTGTCTATATATATATATATATATATATATATATATATGATAAACACATAGCAACGCTCCATTCATTGACAACAATCTCACTCACTCACTGTCTATATATATATATATAGCACATAGCAACACTCCATTCATTGACAACATATTCATGTGTATAAGAGAAAACCACACATTTTGACAATAATGCATGGTCGCTTTGTGTGGCCAAATTGTGTTCACTAGTACACTATGCATGGTCGCTTTGTGTGGCCACATTGTGTTCACTAGTACACTATGCATGGTCGCTTTGTGTGGCCACATTGTGTTCACTAGTACACTATGCATGGTTGCTTTGTGTGGCCACATTGTGTTCACTAGTACACTATGCATGGTCACTTTGTGTGGCCACATTGTGTTCACTAGTACACTATGCATGGTCGCGTTGTGTGGCCACATTGTGTTCACTAGTACACTATGCATGGTCGCTTTGTGTGGCCACATTGTGTTCACTAGTACACTATGCATGGTCGCTTTGTGTGGCCACATTGTGTTCACTAGTACACTATGCATGGTTGCTTTGTGTGGCCACATTGTGTTCACTAGTACACTATGCATGGTCGCTTTGTGTGGCCACATTGTGTTCACTAGTACACTATGCATGGTCGCTTTGTGTGGCCACATTGTGTTCACTAGTACACTATGCATGGTCACTTTGTGTGGCCACATTGTGTTCACTAGTACACTATGCATGGTCGCTTTGTGTGGCCACATTGTGTTCACTAGTACACTATGCATGGTCGCTTTGTGTGGCCACATTGTGTTCACTAGTACACTATGCATGGTCGCTTTGTGTGGCACATTGTGTTCCTAGTACCTATGCATGGTCGCTTGTGTGGCCACATTGTGTTCACTAGTACACTATGCATGGTTGCTTTGTGTGGCCACATTGTGTTCACTAGTACACTATGCATGGTCGCTTTGTGTGGCCACATTGTGTTCACTAGTACACTATGCATGGTTGCTTTGTGTGGCCACATTGTGTTCACTAGTACACTATGCATGGTCGCTTTGTGTGGCCACATTGTGTTCACTAGTACACTATGCATGGTCGCTTTGTGTGGCCACATTGTGTTCACTAGTACACTATGCATGGTCGCTTTGTGTGGCCACATTGTGTTCACTAGTACACTATGCATGGTCGCTTTGTGTGGCCACATTGTGTTCACTAGTACACTATGCATGGTTGCTTTGTGTGGCCACATTGTGTTCACTAGTACACTATGCATGGTCGCTTTGTGTGGCCACATTGTGTTCACTAGTACACTATGCATGGTTGCTTTGTGTGGCCACATTGTGTTCACTAGTACACTATGCATGGTCGCTTTGTGTGGCCACATTGTGTTCACTAGTACACTATGCATGGTCGCTTTGTGTGGCCACATTGTGTTCACTAGTACACTATGCATGGTCGCTTTGTGTGGCCACATTGTGTTCACTAGTACACTATGCATGGTCGCTTTGTGTGGCCACATTGTGTTCACTAGTACACTATGCATGGTCGCTTTGTGTGGCCACATTGTGTTCACTAGTACACTATGCATGGTTGCTTTGTGTGGCCACATTGTGTTCACTAGTACACTATGCATGGTCGCTTTGTGTGGCCACATTGTGTTCACTAGTACACTATGCATGGTCGCTTTGTGTGGCCACATTGTGTTCACTAGTACACTATGCATGGTCGCTTTGTGTGGCCACATTGTGTTCACTAGTACACTATGCATGGTTGCTTTGTGTGGCCACATTGTGTTCACTAGTACACTATGCATGGTTGCTTTGTGTGGCCACATTGTGTTCACTAGTACACTATGCATGGTCGCTTTGTGTGGCCACATTGTGTTCACTAGTACACTATGCATGGTCGCTTTGTGTGGCCACATTGTGTTCACTAGTACACTATGCATGGTCGCTTTGTGTGGCCACATTGTGTTCACTAGTACACTATGCATGGTTGCTTTGTGTGGCCACATTGTGTTCACTAGTACACTATGCATGGTCGCTTTGTGTGGCCACATTGTGTTCACTAGTACACTATGCATGGTCGCTTTGTGTGGCCACATTGTGTTCACTAGTACACTATGCATGGTTGCTTTGTGTGGCCACATTGTGTTCACTAGTACACTATGCATGGTCGCTTTGTGTGGCCACATTGTGTTCACTAGTACACTATGCATGGTTGCTTTGTGTGGCCACATTGTGTTCACTAGTACACTATGCATGGTCGCTTTGTGTGGCCACATTGTGTTCACTAGTACACTATGCATGGTCGCTTTGTGTGGCCACATTGTGTTCACTAGTACACTATGCATGGTCGCTTTGTGTGGCCACATTGTGTTCACTAGTACACTATGCATGGTCGCTTTGTGTGGCCACATTGTGTTCACTAGTACACTATGCATGGTTGCTTTGTGTGGCCACATTGTGTTCACTAGTACACTATGCATGGTCGCTTTGTGTGGCCACATTGTGTTCACTAGTACACTATGCATGGTTGCTTTGTGTGGCCACATTGTGTTCACTAGTACACTATGCATGGTCGCTTTGTGTGGCCACATTGTGTTCACTAGTACACTATGCATGGTTGCTTTGTGTGGCCACATTGTGTTCACTAGTACACTATGCATGGTCGCTTTGTGTGGCCACATTGTGTTCACTAGTACACTATGCATGGTCGCTTTGTGTGGCCACATTGTGTTCACTAGTACACTATGCATGGTCGCTTTGTGTGGCCACATTGTGTTCACTAGTACACTATGCATGGTCGCTTTGTGTGGCCACATTGTGTTCACTAGTACACTATGCATGGTTGCTTTGTGTGGCCACATTGTGTTCACTAGTACACTATGCATGGTCGCTTTGTGTGGCCACATTGTGTTCACTAGTACACTATGCATGGTTGCTTTGTGTGGCCACATTGTGTTCACTAGTACACTATGCATGGTCGCTTTGTGTGGCCACATTGTGTTCACTAGTACACTATGCATGGTCTGTGTGGCCACATGTGTTCACTAACACACACTAGTACACTATGCTGGTCCTTTGTGTGGCCACATTGTGTTCACTAGTACACTATGCACTATGCATGTGCTTTGTGTGGCCACATTTGTTCACTAGTACACTTGCATGGTCGCTTTGTGTGGCCACATTGTGTTCACTAGTACACTATGCATGGTCGCTTTGTGTGGCCACATTGTGTTCACTAGTACACTATGCATGGTTGCTTTGTGTGGCCACATTGTGTTCACTAGTACTCTATGCATGGTCGCTTTGTGTGGCCACATTGTGTTCACTAGTACACTATGCATGGTTGCTTTGTGTGGCCACATTGTGTTCACTAGTACACTATGCATGGTCGCTTTGTGTGGCCACATTGTGTTCACTAGTACACTATGCATGGTCGCTTTGTGTGGCCACATTGTGTTCACTAGTACACTATGCATGGTCGCTTTGTGTGGCCACATTGTGTTCACTAGTACACTATGCATGGTCGCTTTGTGTGGCCACATTGTGTTCACTAGTACACTATGCATGGTCGCTTTGTGTGGCCACATTGTGTTCACTAGTACACTATGCATGGTCGCTTTGTGTGGCCACATTGTGTTCACTAGTACACTATGCATGGTTGCTTTGTGTGGCCACATTGTGTTCACTAGTACACTATGCATGGTCGCTTTGTGTGGCCACATTGTGTTCACTAGTACACTATGCATGGTCGCTTTGTGTGGCCACATTGTGTTCACTAGTACACTATGCATGGTCGCTTTGTGTGGCCACATTGTGTTCACTAGTACACTATGCATGGTTGCTTTGTGTGGCCACATTGTGTTCACTAGTACACTATGCATGGTTGCTTTGTGTGGCCACATTGTGTTCACTAGTACACTATGCATGGTCGCTTTGTGTGGCCACATTGTGTTCACTAGTACACTATGCATGGTCGCTTTGTGTGGCCACATTGTGTTCACTAGTACACTATGCATGGTCGCTTTGTGTGGCCACATTGTGTTCACTAGTACACTATGCATGGTCGCTTTGTGTGGCCACATTGTGTTCACTAGTACACTATGCATGGTCGCTTTGTGTGGCCACATTGTGTTCACTAGTACACTATGCATGGTTGCTTTGTGTGGCCACATTGTGTTCACTAGTACACTATGCATGGTCGCTTTGTGTGGCAACATTGTGTTCACTAGTACACTATGCATGGTTGCTTTGTGTGGCCACATTGTGTTCACTAGTACACTATGCATGGTCGCTTTGTGTGGCCACATTGTGTTCACTAGTACACTATGCATGGTCGCTTTGTGTGGCCACATTGTGTTCACTAGTACACTATGCATGGTCACTTTGTGTGGCCACATTGTGTTCACTAGTACACTATGCATTGTCGCTTTGTGTGGCCACATTGTGTTCACTAGTACTCTATGCATGGTCGCGTTGTGTGGCCACATTGTGTTCACTAGTACTCTATGCATGGTCGCGTTGTGTGGCCACATTGTGTTCACTAGTACACTATGCATGGTTGCTTTGTGTGGCTACATTGTGTTCACTAGTACACTATGCATGGTTGCTTTGCGTGGCCACATTGTGTTCACTAGTACACTATGCATGGTTGCTTTGTGTGGCCACATTGTGTTCACTAGTACACTATGCATGGTCGCTTTGTGTGGCCACATTGTGTTCACTAGTACACTATGCATGGTTGCTTTGTATGGCCACATTGTGTTCACTAGTACACTATGCATGGTCGCTTTGTGTGGCCACATTGTGTTCACTAGTACACTATGCATGGTCACTTTGTGTGGCCACATTGTGTTCACTAGTACACTATGCATGGTTGCTTTGTATGGCCACATTGTGTTCACTAGTACACTATGCATGGTCACTTTGTGTGGCCACATTGTGTTCACTAGTACACTATGCATGGTTGCTTTGTGTGGCCACATTGTGTTCACTAGTACACTATGCATGGTTGCTTTGTGTGGCCACATTGTGTTCACTAGTACACTATGCATGGTCGTTCTTTGTGTGGCCACATTGTGTTCACTAGTACACTATGCATGGTCGCTTTGTGTGGCCACATTGTGTTCACTAGTACACTATGCATGGTCGCTTTGTGTGGCCACATTGTGTTCACTAGTACACTATGCATGGTTGCTTTGTGTGGCCACATTGTGTTCACTAGTACACTATGCATGGTTGCTTTGTGTGGCCACATTGTGTTCACTAGTACACTATGCATGGTCGCTTTGTGTGGCCACATTGTGTTCACTAGTACACTATGCATGGTTGCTTTGTGTGGCCACATTGTGTTCACTAGTACACTATGCATGGTCACTTTGTGTGGCCACATTGTGTTCATTAGTACACTATGCATGGTTGCTTTGTGTGGCCACATTGTGTTCACTAGTACACTATGCATGGTTGCTTTGTATGGCCACATTGTGTTCACTAGTACACTATGCATGGTCGCTTTGTATGGCCACATTGTGTTCACTAGTACACTATGCATGGTCGCTTTGTGTGGCCACATTGTGTTCACTAGTACACTATGCATGGTCACTTTGTGTGGCCACATTGTGTTCACTAGTACACTATGCATGGTCGCTTTGTGTGGCCACATTGTGTTCACTAGTACACTATGCATGGTCGCTTTGTGTGGCCACATTGTGTTCACTAGTACACTATGCATGGTTGCTTTGTGTGGCCACATTGTGTTCACTAGTACACTATGCATGGTCGCTTTGTGTGGCCACATTGTGTTCACTAGTACACTATGCATGGTCGCTTTGTGTGGCCACATTGTGTTCACTAGTACACTATGCATTGTTGCTTTGTGTGGCCACATTGTGTTCACTAGTACACTATGCATGGTCGCCTTGTGTGGCCACATTGTGTTCACTAGTACACTATGCATGGTCGCTTTGTGTGGCCACATTGTGTTCACTAGTACACTATGCATGGTCGCTTTGTGTGGCCACATTGTGTTCACTAGTACATTATGCATGGTCACTTTGTGTGGCCACATTGTGTTCACTAGTGCACTATGCATGGTTGCTTTGTATGGCCACATTGTGTTCACTAGTACACTATGCATGGTCACTTTGTATATATATTCCATTGAAGTATGCGAAAGTTCCGTTATTTCATGATATTTGCTGGCACATGTTAATTTCTGTGTTTTGTGGTGTGTCTTCACACGGGGGGCTCCATATTTACATATGAATCATAACCAAAAATATCGGTTATTATGCGTATACCCTTGTTGTATATCCTTGTCGTATACCCTTGTCACTGTGATCTAGTTCTGTTCAGCGTTTGGTCAAACATTTAACCAGAGCAGACCGGCTGCTATATAAGTACTACTACTTTGTATCTGTAGTCTGTCGTCTAACACATATAGATTTTGACACAGGCCACCACACTTTCTTTAAAAACGAAGACCATTGTAGCAAGGATTTCAAATTGAATTTTCAACATATTTTATTTCTAATTTGCACCTCCCAAGTAATCAATTTAAAACCAATGCTCGCCAAAATAATATATATTTAAAAGTTTGTGACTTAGGTGACAATACTATAATATGTACAACATCACAGTCTATTGAAGTCATTACAATTACAACATCAGTCTATTGAAGTCATTACAATTACAACATCAGTCAATTGAAGTCATTACAATTACAACATCAGTCTATTGAAGTCATTACAATTACAACATCAGTCAATTGAAGTCATTACAATTACAACATCAGTCTATTGAAGTCTTTACAATTACAAAATCAATCTATTGAAGTCATTACAATTACAAAATCAATATATTGAAGTCATTACAATTACAACATCAGTCTATTGAAGTCATTACAATTACAACATCAGTCAATTGAAGTCATTACAATTACAACATCAGTCTATTGAAGTCATTACAATTACAAAATCAGTCTATTGAAGTCATTACAATTAAAAACATCACAGTCTATTGAAGTCATTACAATTAAAAACATCACAGTCTATTGAAGTCATTACAATTACTTGGTGGATAGTCATACATTGTTGAGAAGCTTTAATAAAATGACAGTAGCTATTGTTTTGCAATGATGTGTGTTGGGGGGAGGGGCTATGTCGAGAACCAGAAGTGGGTGTGGTATTGCATAACTGCAAAGGTACTTTTTGAAAGCCAAATTATACCTATATCTTTAAAACCAAAACATCAAAATCTGGAAGTGACATTTCCAGGGATCCAGGTTCGCAGGTTCGATCCCTGTCTGACCCTAATAAAATTAACAGTCTTTCAGGTAGGACGTTAAGCCGAGGTCTCGTGTCGGTGCTTTACACCGTGCACGTAAAAGAACCAGAGGAAACTCTGGAATCGGCCTCTGTATCATTGCACTATCCTCCAAAAATCTAAAATGACTAATCTCTTCAGGATGCATCGCTCATATGGGCAACCGGTAGCGACGATAAATAAACATAAAATGCAAATGCTATTGAAAATGACGATGAGTTTTATGAGACATATAATTTATAAGCACAATTATAAGCAAAAGCATGATGCTAGTTGGCAAAGCACAACATATATTTTGTAGAATGATGTATCCATTCTCAATGTTTCTGGGGTGGGTTTTGTACCGTTATTTCATTTTGTAAAGATATTTGTTTTTTTGTTTTTTTTTAATTTTGAGGCCACTTTTCCCTGTTTATTTCTTCATTGTATGTATATACCGGTACATAAAAATCATTTACACAATGTTACAACATTGATCTAATAAGACTCTTGCCTTCCATATATACAAAAGAGTTATTTATGGATAAGTATCCCTAGTTTGAAAAATAAATTTTAAAGCAAACCGAGAAGAAGAAAAGCATATGGGTGATCGTTTGCATGTAAAGGAAGTTAACCCTTTCAACACCACATACCTCTAAATAGGCTTACAAAAAGTGTAGATCCAGATGAGCCGGCTCGTGACGAGCCGTCTCATCAGGATCTGCACTTTTTGCAAGTAGTATTACTAATTTTAGACAAAATTACCCATCTTGATAAATGAACTGGTCCGAATGTAATTTTCTTATTCATTTATTGGTCTAAGAATATCATGGACCAGTCCATGTCAGTTACTTGGTGTTGAAAGAGTTAAAGTAAAACAATATGAATCATGTCCTTAGTGGGAGTTATCATTTCCTTATATAGTACACACATCTGTTTTATACACCAAAGTAAACCTCTTGTATAAATTACTACAGACTTCTGCATGCTTTCACATTCTTGCATGACATTATTCTAGTAGATTTGTAGAAAATCTATTCAATAGTCGTAGGTGACCAGTAGTTTTCTTTAGAAACTTAACGTACACCAATACAATGGAATATATTGAAATATTAATGTTGTTTTTCCACATCAGTATAATATTATCATAATTATATGGAATGTTAAAGTTCATTCTTATTTGTAAGAATTGTTGGTTAAATATTTTACATGTTTCGCATTCAACATCTTTGTAAAACACTAAAGAAGCTTATTTTAACATTATGCAAAGTTTTGCTTTATTAAGCTTGTTTAAACTGCACATAATAATATTGTAACCTGTTGTCTTAACTCTCTGATGTTTGCTGTGACCTTGTTGGCACTGTCTCCCTCCCCAGTGATGTCACACATAATAAAGGTAAGACTTCTATAAGTACATGAATGAATTAAATCTCCAATATGCCGTAATCTGCATTGTGCTGCGAAAAAATGCAAATAAGCGAATGATATACGTTTTTTATGCCCATTTTTCATCAACGTTTATCATTCTACCCTTAACAATTGGCTGTCCGATTAGCGCAGTGGTTAGCGCGCGCGCTTCTCACCAATGCAACCCAGATTCGATCCTCGGACGGGAAGTATGTGAGATGGTATGATGGTCGCCAGATCGGACAGGTGGGTTTTTTCCGGGTAGTCCGGTTTCCTCCCACACGAATGACCACATTTACGCTTTCATCCGCGCCAACGAGAGCGATTAATATAAGTTATATATAAAACTTGCTTCGCAATCGTTGTAAAATAAATAAAGTTTTAAATAATTGGCTGCTGCGAAAATGATTGTTTCTAAATGATCTCCCTTTGCTCTATGTGTTTTGTTAAACTAATTATCAATAACAGTTCCACTGTGGTCTACGTATGTGAATGGTTGATAAAGATTTGCATGAGAAATATGGTTTTAATACCGTACATACTCGACTATAAGGCGACCTCGCCTATAAGACGACCCCCCTACTTTGGTCCTGAAATCTGTGGATTTTGGCATGCACTCGCATATAAGACGGGTTGATAAAATTGACATCAGGAGTTGAAGAAATTTTTCAATAATTGATTCATAAGATTTTTGTGAACAATAACAATGTTTTATTGCTAATTACTCAAAAAATCCGACATATGTAAATTAATCCACGGCATAATTATACAAGGACAACCTTTCTTACAGACACAGCCAATCAGATCGATCATTAAACGGTTAGCCCGCATAAGATCACCTTAGACACGACCAATTTGCATTATTGTCCCATGCATGCCACATTTATAATTGAGTAGTGGCATGGGACAATACACAGGTGTTGTTAGGTAAACTGCCCGTCGCTCAAATGGGAATCCGGTCACGACAGTAAATAAACATAAATTAAAAAAACAAAAACAATTAGAAATGTCACACAAACTTGTGAAATTATCAACAAAATATGATGTTTTGTCCAGTTAGGCCGGGATAATTGATATGATTACTTTTGGTTACTGCGTCGGGTAGTTTTTTTGGAAAGTGACACATATATTCAAAGTGAGTTTTAAAACAAATATTGCAAACTGACGTCGGGGAATTGAAATATTTTATAGTTATGGTAGGGTTATCAAAGCGAGGGGAAATATATTTTCAACCTGTATTCCGTATAGGTTTGGTACATAATTCAGAAAAACTTAAAATTTACTTGGCCTGCACATGTCAAAATGTCATTAGTTCCCACAGTATCAGAGCTGTCGGCACAGATCAAAGACATATGTAAGTTACACCAAAGATAATTAGTTCCCTCGCTTCCATTTTTATGACGCATTGCCCGTCGGTGAATGACTGAAGTTTTTCCCTGCTTTTTCCCATGTCCATATATGGAAATCGATGTAAGGTTAAACTGCTCTCCAGGTACTCACACTACACACGTGTTGGTTCGTTGCTATGGATACGCTATACTAGTGGATAATAGGGACTGTTTCAAGAGGTATGAAAAAAGGGGGGGGGCGTTTAAAGGAGTCCCAGATATACTTTGCATATAATTTGTTTAAACGGGGGTATATAGTAATTAATTGAAATAAGAATTGTCCAGGGCTAGAATCTTTCGTAGTTTTTAATTTACCAAGGTGTTCATTTAATACCCAAAGTCGGTGAAAAAATGTATAAAAAGGGATCAAATTGGTCAAAACAAATTTTGTATTTGGTGCACCCGGCGATTATAAACGGTTCGGTAATTATTGAGATTTGCACGAAAAGTTATGAAGGCGTTGACGGAGATTAATTTGTCTCAGTTTAATGTTGCCAAACAATAAACCCAGATAAACACTTCTGTATGACTGACTTTTTGAAAACTGTGACCAACTGGTGTCATTGCTAACTTGTCCACATATTTCGAATTAATTTACTATACACTTTAGTGTTTTGTTCATTTAATGAAAATAATATTAATATTGCATGAATATATGAATTAACAAATATGTATATATTTAATGTCAGTTATTATTACATTTAATACCCGTCAAAAAGTCGGTGAAAAAAAGTATAAAAATGGATCAAATTGGCCAAATATAAACTATCAGACGGATCTGTAGTCCAGTGGTAACACGCTGGACTGGTAATCCAGGGATCGCAGGTTCGATCCCCCGTCTGACCCTAATAAAATTAACAGTCTTTCAGATGGGACGTTAAACCGAGGTCTCGTGTCGGTGCTTTACACCGTGCACGTAAAAGAACCAGAGGAGATTCTGGAATGGGTCTCTGTCTGTATCATGCACTATCCTCCAAAATCTAAAATAACTAATCTCTTCGGGAGGCGTCGCTCATATGGGCAACCGGTAGCGACGATAAATAAACGTAAAACACACACAAATATAAACTTTTAGGTCATGTTTTGTGACCCGCTTATAAGACGGGACCCTGACTTTGAGCCTTAAATCAGCGGGAAATATCCCCGTCTTATAGGCGAGTATGGACGGGTATACCATTTGATTACATAAACGCTTATTGGGGCTTTAAATATCTGAATTAAATTGCACATTTTAGAGAGTGTATGCTGGAACAATGAATCTCTAAATGAAGCAGAATGTTAGAATTTATGTACCAGTCATTTGTAACCCCTGCATACCCCTAGGGAGTGTGAGACCCTACATACACATAGGGAGTGTGAGACCCTACATACCCCTAGGGAGTGTGAGACCCTACATACACCTAGGGAGTGTGAGACCCTGCATACCCCTAGGGAGTGTGAGACCCTGCATACCCCTAGGGAGTGTGAGACCCTGCATACCCCTAGGGAGTGTGAGACCCTGCATACCCCTAGGGAGTGTGAGACCCTACATACCCCTAGGGAGTGTGAGACCCTGCATACCCCTAGGGAGTGTGTACCCTTAAACATTTTTGCAGGTGGGATCTGTAGTCCAGTGGTTAACACGCTGGACTGGTAATCCAAGGATCGCAGGTTCGATCCCCCGTCTGACCCTAATAAAATGAACAGCCTTTCAGATGGGACTTTAAACCAAGGTCTCGTGTCGGTGCTTTACACTGTGCACGTAAAAGAACCAGAGGAGACTCTGGAATGGATCTCTGTCTGTATCATTGCACTATCCTCTATAAATCTAAAATGACTAATCTCATCAGGAGACATCGCTCATATGGGCAACCGGTAGCGACGATAAATAAACGTAAAACACAATTAATAACTTTACGATGGTTTCTTCGTTTTGTTTCAGGATTATAAATTGTCTTGCTTTTAGCTATTGAAGCATCCACCAATTACTGTTTCAATGTTGTTTTGATTTTGTTTTAAGTATCTTGTTTTTAGGTATGCAGGCAACATTTTCTTATTTTAGCTGTAGAAACATGAAACTCGAGATTGCTGAAGCATCCTAGCCTGGGTTCCAGTCTGTCAATTTTTCATTTTTTAACTTCTGGCAAAATTGATATGATCAGACACTCAATACGGCCCAATTAATGGTCTTGGTGTAAAGATATATTTACTGACTGACCAGGCAAAATATATTGATGCCTGTTCCCAGGATAGAAGCATCCATCAAGTATTAAGATTTGAAATTGACATGTTACTTGTGTTTTTCAGCATGATTTTATCTACACGCCACACAGATGACATCAATTTACCGCATCTGGAACACGAAGCACGTAGATTGCCTATACTGAAGAGGGTCTCCACAATGTCGTCACAGCTGGACCGAGAAATGAGGGATGTGTTTTTTGAGAAACGATAACTACAATCAAGAACTGTTTACAAACGTTTTCTATTTCTATATCCTGTGATATGATTTTATTCTTAGTCTTAGGAATTTTTAATGGTAAACATTGTTGTTAAAAATTTATGTTTTTACATATTTAAATATTGTACAATTAATTGAATTAGTTTATTGATGATCATTTTGTGTATAGAATCAAAAAAAGAAATAAAAAAATTGTGTCAAAATATATTTAATTTTCTCTTGGTAATTTTCAGACTGTTTTTATATATTTGTCATTTGTTATGTTCAATGCTCAAACTCGTGTTGGTTTTAAATTGTAAGAAATTGTAAGAATTTGTAAGAATTATTTACTTGGCTTTTGGAGGGAGTTCAATCAATTAAAAAAATAAATTATGGAAAGCTACATACACAATATAGTCATATACAATATGGAAAGCTAGATATACACGACGTGTAGGCCTACATATGGAATATGGAAAGCTAGATATACACGACGTGTAGGCCTACATATGGAATATGGAAAGCTAGATATACACGACGTGTAGGCCTACATATACAATATTAGTAGGGTTCTTTTAAAAGAAAAATGTCAAATAAAGGAATTAATTCCTACAAAGGCGATTTTTGGTATATGCAATATATAGGGTGTTTTACCTAATATAGTAAAAGTCCACCACAGTCTTCCGATGTTAAATGCCCTTTTTTGGGGTAAAAAGTTGAAAATGTAGACGAAATGGTGAATTTCTGGAATCCGCCCATAACTTCATTCATATTTGTCCGAGGAAGTTGAAAATTGCCAGGAATGTATAAATGAATATTGCGCAAATACTAGAGACATTATCGTTTTCGAAATAAAATCCAATATGGCTGCAAAATCCAAAATGGCCGCCAAAAATGTCTTTTTTCAAGCTTTACCGATGCGTTTATATGAACACAGTTTTCATTAGCTAGCTTAATGTTAATGTTTATTATAAATATGCATGACACCACTAAATGAGATTGGCAAGATCAATGTGCACTTTTATAGTCCAACGAAAAGCTCCGATATGAGTTATGGAACGTTATCCTCCCAGTACCATGGATGATACATCAAACATAGATATCCTCTGGAAGACGACGTGGTTGTTAAAAGATGATTGAACATCTTGGAGTGGAAGCATGCAAATGATTAATACCAATGGTGAATACCCAGGTCAGTCATCAGTAGTATTCATGCCCATGATTGATCTCAACCCAAGCGACGAGACATGTATATATTCAACGCTGATCTGGGTCAGCCAGCATGCAAAGCAATATAATGTGACGCCTGTGTTAACATTCGACCAACCTGGTGGTTCAAGGCAAATATGATTATTAGTGCAGAACCATCCAGCAGTGATGTCAGTAAGGTTGTTGTTCGATTAGGAGGGTTTCACACGGAAATAAGCTTCCTTGGTGCTGTTGGCCACATAATGAACGACTCGGGTCTCCAGGAAGTAATCACAACAGTGTATGCGGAAAAGGCAGTGAGTCATATGCTTACCGGAAAAGCTGTAGCTAGAGCCTTAAGAGGTCATGGACTGGTTTACATGACCCTCCAGTCACTCATAGTATGTGAAGTGTTTAATCTCGACCTGATTGGTAGAGATCTGGATGAAACTGATGGCCAGGAATACGAAGCAGAAGGAATTTATCTTGAGGACATTGAGAATGTCGCACAGAGCAGTTCACAATCTGTTGAACATGAGGATAGTATTCCACAGCCTCACAAGTATAGTACCACACATGGGAAAAGTAAGAATATTTCTGATGAGATGAGGAATGATACAGTTTCGAAAACTGATAGAGAATCGACAATGGATGGGATTTCGCATGAGATTGATGCTGATTTAGAATCTGCTCTGGAATTGTTTGACAATGTATTGACAGGAGAACTAGGCATAGAACAGGCATGTAAAGATGAAATAGTCACAAAAATTCAAAGCAGAATGGATGCATATTTTGACAAAATATCAGCTAACAGTAGAACAGCACGATTGTGGTTGCAATATATTGAAATGGTGGAATTACTGAGAGAATTCATAAAAGTAGAGCGAACAGGAAACTGGCAGTTACACCTGAAGACATTACGGGCCATGGCACCATATTTCACAGCATCTGGGCATAACTTATATGCCAAATCAGCCTATTTGTATCTAGTGAAAATGAATGCCTTGCAGAAAACACACCCAAAGCTCTATGAATATTTCATGAAAGGGTTTCATGTTGTTAGACGGAGTGATAGGTATTGGGCTGGATTGTCGACAGATCTAGTGATTGAGCAGGTGCTTATGCGGAGTTTGAAGAGTGCAGGGGGACTAACTCGAGGTAGAGGAATGACTGAGATACAAAGAGCCGTGTGGGTACTCTCTCGACCTGCAACATCGTCTATTAATGAAGCAATGCAAACCTTCTCTGGTGCGATATATACCTCAAGTGAACAACACAAAGATACATACTTATCAGTGCGAACGCGATATAAAAAAGACATGCAAGTGGTAACTGAGTATCTGCTTGAACAAAACCCATTCAAAATGAAAATGATCTCAAAAGCATAACAAGAGGGGTAGTGTCGTATGACAGTACTGCTGATCAGGCAAAGCAGATTGGAGAGAATATTGTGACAAAGATGGCTGGCCAAAAAGTAAACGAGTTCTCGTTCAAGAGGAAAGATGCAGTCGTGCCTATGAATGATAAATCTGCGTTCAAAATTGACGAAGATACAGTCAAGATCGACCCTCAGTTGTTGTTCCAGAGATTAGTTAGTGCGGCTAACAGAATGACTAATGAACCCGATCTTCCACTTACATATGAGTTATGCACACACCCACCGGCATTATTTGAATCATCCAGACAAATGAGAGTAGCAGACAAACCTATATTAGCGAATGCTATGAAGTCAGCCGAGAATCCTAGTCCGAGAACACATGATCCTGGTGATAGTTATCATGTTGTTGATGGTGGTATGTTGCTGCAGTGGATTCCTTGGGAAAGTGGTCAGATATGTGAAGAAATGTGTTCTACATACGTCCAGTTTGTGCAGTCTAGGTACACCAATTGCATTGTTGCCTTTGATGGTTATGACAATGGGCCAACTACTAAAGACAGCACTCATGGTCGTAGAACTGCAGGAATGGTTAGTACAGAAGTAAGATTTACCCAAGCCAGCACATTTAGAGGGAAAAAGAAAACATTTCTAGCTAACCCAAAAAACAAAGAGCTCTTCATAAACATGTTGTCAGGGAAAATGAACAGTGAGGGCATAGAAACATCACACGCCGTTGCCGATGCCGATTTACTCATCGTATTAACAGCTGTACGCCGTTCACAATCAAAACCAACCATATTGGTCGGAGATGACACTGACCTATTGGTGTTATTGTGTTATCACACATCACATGACTCGCACCCTGTATATCTACAGCCTAGGCCCAAATTCAACCGTAGTATATGTTGGGATATACACAAACTACAAGCGTACCTTGGCGACGATGTTTGTAGGAACATATTGTTCTTACATACTGTGTTGGGGTGCGATACGACGTCAACAGTGTATGGCTTAGGAAAAGGGACTGCTCTGCAAGCATTTGAAAAGAGTGAAGTATTCCGTCATGTTGCATCAGTGTTTCATACACCACCCAGAGGTGACAAAAGAGAATATTGTCAGCAGTGGGGAACAAGCTCCCGTGTATCTATACAAAGGCAGTCGTGGAGAAACATTGGACAGCTTACGTGTGAGCAAGTTTGTCGAAAAGGTAGCCAAAAGTACCATGTTTGTTGATCCGAAACAACTCCCCCCAACCTCTGATGCTGCAGAATTCCACAGCTTGCGAGTTTACCTGCAAGTACAGGACTGGAAATGTGATGATGCACTGAATCCAACGGCTGGGAACTAGTGACAACTAGGAATGGTCCAGCTCCAGTACATATATTGAAGGTTGTGCGTTGTACTTGTTCTAGTGGCTGTAAAACAAAGGCATGCAGCTGCAAAAAAGCCTTGAATGTAGTTCTGCATGTAGTTCCTGCAAAGGATTTAGTTGTGAAAATTCAGTACATCCAGACTTTGAACCTGACTACTAGCAGTTTACATTGTGCATACATGTCTGCACATACAATAGATTTGTAATCATCTTGGAATGTGAATTTGATAGTACACTAATTGAGAACCAGTACCAGTTTTAACATTTCCTATGTTTGTTTTCTGCGACCACATTGTCAAATCCAGATTATTACAATAATGTATACGCGTAATATTCATTGATGCTAATTTGCATAGTTCTGTGTTTTGAAGACACATTGGATATTCTAAATTGACCAGCAGCAATGTACTCTCATTCTATACAATAAATACACCATACAATTGTTTATGTAGGACACCATTACTTTGTATATGTAAAAATATTGATATATCTTGAAAAACGAATTTTCGGCGGTCATTTTGGATTTTTGCCACCATATTGGATTGCTTTTGAAAACGGTAATGGCTTTAATCTATGCGCAATTTATATTTATACTTCCATGGCCAATTTTAACGTCCTAAGACAAATAAAGATAGAGTTATAGGCGAATTCCAGAATGTCGCAGTTTTGTTTATATTTTCAACGTTTTACCCCCAAAAAAGGCATTTAGCATCAGAGGACTGTGGTGGACTTTTACTATGTTAGTTAAGACACCCTATATATTGCACATACCAAAAATCGCTTTTGTAGGAATTAATTCCTTTATTTTCATAAAAGAACTCTACTATATGGAAAGCTAGATATACACGACATGTAGGCCTACATATACAATATGGAAAGCTAGATATACACGACATGTAGGCCTACATATGGAATATGGAAAGCTAGATATACACGACGTGTAGGCCTACATATACAATATGGAAAGCTAGATATACACGACATGTAGGCCTACATATACAATATGGAAAGCTAGATATACACGACGTGTAGGCCTACATATACAATATGGAAGGCTAGATATACACGACATGTAGGCGTACATATACAATATGGAAAGCTAGATATACACGACGTGTAGGCCTACATATACAATATGGAAAGCTAGATATACACGACGTGTAGGCCTACATATACAATATGGACAGCTAGATATACACGACATGTAGGCCTACATATACAATATGGAAAGCTAGATATACACGACGTGTAGGCTTACATATACAATATTGAAAGCTAGATATACACAACGTGTAGGCCTACATATACAATATGGAAAGCTAGATATACACGACGTGTAGGCCTACATATACAATATGGAAAGCTAGATATACACGACGTGTAGGCCTACATATACAATATGGAAGGCTAGATATACAGGACGTGTAGGCCTACATATACAATATGGAAAGCTAGATATACACGACGTGTAGGCCTACATATACAATATGGAAAGCTAGATATACACGACATGTAGGCCTACATATACAATATGGAAAGCTAGATATACACGACATGTAGGCTTACATATACAATATGGAAAGCTAGATATACACGACGTGTAGGCCTACATATACAATATGGAAAGCTAGATATACAGGACGTGTAGGCCTTCATATACAATATGGAAGGCTAGATATACACGACGTGTAGGCCTACATATACAATATGGAAGGCTAGATATACAGGACGTGTAGGCCTACATATACAATATGGAAGGCTAGATATACAGGATGTGTAGGCCTACATATACAATATGGAAAGCTAGATATACACGACGTGTAGGCCTACATATACAATATGGAAAGCTAGATATACACGACGTGTAGGCCTACATATATAATATGGAAAGCTAGATATACAGGACAATATTTAATGTATTATATGTGTAGGCCTACATATACAATATGGAAAGCTAGATATACACGACAATATTTAATGCATTATATGTGTAGGCCTACATATACAATATGGAAAGCTAGATATACACGACAATATTTAATGTATTATATGTGTAGGCCTACATATACAATATGGAAAGCTAGATATTACATGGTACTGAGTGAATCGGGCTGTCAGATACACAGACTGCACTACATTGCATGGTAATGAATGAACCGGGCTGTCAGATACACAGAGTGTACTACATTACATGGTACTGAGTGTACCGGGCTCTCAGATACACAGACTGCACTACATTGCATGGTACTGAATGAACCGCGCTGTCAGATACACAGACTGTACTACATTACATGGTACTGAGTGAACCGGGCTGTCAGATACACAGACTGCGCTACATTACATGGTACTTAATGAACCGGGCTGTCAGATACACAGACTGCGCTACATTACATGGTACTGAGTGAACCGGGCTGTTAGATACACAGACTGCGCTACATTACATGGTACTGAGTGAATCGGGCTGTCAGATACACAGGCTGTACTACATTACATGGTACTGAGTGAACCGGGCTATCAGATACACAGGCTGTACTATATTACATGGTACTGAGTGAACCGGGCTGTTAGATACACAGACTGTACTACATTGCATGGTACTTAGTGAACCAGGCTGTCAGATACACAGTCTGTACTACATTACACGGTACTGAGTGAACCGGGATGTCAGATACACAGACTGCGCTACATTACATGGTACTTAGTGAACCGGGCTGTCAGATACACAGACTGCACTATATTACACGGTACTGAGTGAACCGGGCTGTCAGATACACAGACTGTACTATATTACATGGTACTGAGTGAACCGGGCTGTCAGATACACAGACTGTACTATATTACATGGTACTGAATGAACCGGGCTGTCAGATACACAGACGGTACTATATTACATGGTACTGAATGAACCGGGCTGTCAGATACACAGACTGCGCTACATTACATGGTACTGAGTGAACCGGGCTGTCAGATACACAGATTGTACTACATTACACGGTTCTGAATGAACCGGGCTGTCAGATACACAGGCTGTACTACATTACATGGTACTGAATGAACCGGTCTGTCAGATACACAGACTGTACTATATTACATGGTACTGAGTGAACCGGGCTGTCAGATACACAGACTGTACTACATTACACGGTACTGAGTGAACCGGGCTGTCAGATACACAGGCTGTACTGAATTACATGGTACTGAATGAACCGGGCTGTCAGATACACAGACTGTACTACATTACATGGTACTGAATGAACCGGACTGTCAGATACACAGACTGTACTACATTACATGGTACTGAGTGAACCGGGCTGTCAGATACACAGACTGTACTATATTACATGGTACTGAGTGAATCAGGCTGTCAGATACACAGGCTGCACTATATTACATGGTACTGAGTGAACCGGGCTGTCAGATACACAGACTGCACTATATTACATGGTACTGAGTGAACCAGGCTGTCAGATACACAGACTGTACTATATTACATGGTACTGAATGAACCGGGCTGTCAGATACACAGACTGTACTACATTACATGGTACTGAATGAACCGGGCTGTCAGATACACAGACTGTACTACATTACATGGTACTGAATGAACCGGGCTGTCAGATACACAGACTGTACTACATTACATGGTACTGAGTGAACCGGGCTGTCAGATACACAGACTGCACTACATTGCATGGTACTGAATGAACCGGGCTGTCAGATACACAGACTGTACTATATTACATGGTACTGAATGAACCGGGCTGTCAGATACACAGACTGCGCTACATTACATGGTACTTAGTGAACCGGGCTGTCAGATACACAGACTGCGCTACATTACATGGTACTGAGTGAACCGGGCTGTCAGATACACAGACTGCGCTACATTACATGGTACTGAGTGAACCGGGCTGTCAGATACACAGGCTGTACTACATTACATGGTACTGAGTGAACCGGGCTGTCAGATACACAGGCTGTACTATATTACATGGTACTGAGTGAACCGGGCTGTCAGATACACAGACTGTACTACATTACATGGTACTGAGTGAACCGGGCTGTCAGATACACAGACTGTACTACATTACATGGTACTGAATGAACCGGGCTGTCAGATACACAGACTGCACTACATTACATGGTACTGAATGAACCGGGCTGTCAGATACACAGACTGCACTACATTACATGGTACTGAATGAACCGGGCTGTCAGATACACAGACTGTACTACATTACATGGTACTGAGTGAACCGGGCTGTCAGATACACAGACTGCACTACATTACATGGTACTGAATGAACCGGGCTGTCAGATACACAGACTGTACTACATTACATGGTACTGAGTGAACCGGGCTGTCAGATACACAGACTGCACTACATTACATGGTACTGAATGAACCGGGCTGTCAGATACACAGACTGCACTACATTACATGGTACTGAGTGAACCGGGCTGTCAGATACACAGACTGCACTACATTACATGGTACTGAGTGAACCGGGCTGTCAGATACACAGGCTGTACTACATTACATGGTACTGAGTGAACCGGGCTGTCAGATACACAGGCTGTACTATATTACATGGTACTGAGTGAACCGGGCTGTCAGATACACAGACTGCACTACATTACATGGTACTGAGTGAACCGGGCTGTCAGATACACAGACTGCACTACATTACATGGTACTGAGTGAACCGGGCTGTCAGATACACAGACTGTACTATATTACATGGTACTGAGTGAACCGGGCTGTCAGATACACAGACTGTACTACATTACATGGTACTGAATGAACCGGGCTGTCAGATACACAGACTGTACTACATTACATGGTACTGAGTGAACCGGGCTGTCAGATACACAGACTGTACTATATTACATGGTACTGAGTGAACCAGGCTGTCAGATACACAGACTGCACTATATTACATGGTACTGAATGAACCGGGCTGTCAGATACACAGACTGTACTACATTACATGGTACTGAGTGAACCGGGCTGTCAGATACACAGACTGTACTATATTACATGGTACTGAATGAACCGGGCTGTCAGATACACAGACTGTACTACATTACATGGTACTGAGTGAACCGGGCTGTCAGATACACAGACTGCACTACATTACATGGTACTGAATGAACCGGGCTGTCAGATACACAGACTGTACTACATTACATGGTACTGAGTGAACCGGGCTGTCAGATACACAGACTGCACTACATTGCATGGTACTGAATGAACCGGGCTGTCAGATACACAGACTGTACTATATTACATGGTACTGAGTGAACCGGGCTGTCAGATACACAGACTGCGCTACATTACATGGTACTTAGTGAACCGGGCTGTCAGATACACAGACTGCGCTACATTACATGGTACTGAGTGAACCGGGCTGTCAGATACACAGACTGCGCTACATTACATGGTACTGAGTGAACCGGGCTGTCAGATACACAGGCTGTACTACATTACATGGTACTGAGTGAACCGGGCTGTCAGATACACAGGCTGTACTATATTACATGGTACTGAGTGAACCGGGCTGTCAGATACACAGACTGTACTACATTACATGGTACTGAGTGAACCGGGCTGTCAGATACACAGGCTGTACTACATTACATGGTACTGAATGAACCGGGCTGTCAGATACACAGACTGTACTATATTACATGGTACTGAATGAACCGGGCTGTCGATACACAGACTGTACTACATTACATGGTACTGAATGAACCGGGCTGTCGATACACAGACTGTACTACATTACATGGTACTTAGTGAACCGGGCTGTCAGATACACAGGCTGTACTACATTACATGGTACTGAGTGAACCGGGCTGTCAGATACACAGACTGCAGTACATTACATGGTACTGAATGAACCGGGCTGTCAGATACACAGACTGTACTATATTACATGGTACTTAATGAACCGGGCTGTCAGATACACAGGCTGTACTACATTTCATGGTACTGAATGAACCGGGCTGTCAGATACACAGGCTGTACTACATTACACGGTACTAAATGAACCGGGCTGTCAGATACACAGGCTGTACTACATTACATGGTACTGAATGAACCGGGCTGTCAGATACACAGACTGTACTATATTACATGGTACTGAGTGAACCAGGCTGTCAGATACACAGACTGTACTATATTACATGGTACTGAGTGAACCAGGCTGTCAGATACACAGACTGCACTACATTACATGGTACTGAATGAACCGGGCTGTCAGATACACAGACTGTACTATGTTACATGGTACTGAGTGAATCAGGCTGTCAGATACACAGACTGCAGTACATTACATGGTACTGAATGAACCGGGCTGTCAGATACACAGACTGTACTATATTACATGGTACTGAGTGAACCGGGCTGTCAGATACACAGACTGCACTACATTACATGGTACTGAATGAACCGGGCTGTCAGATACACAGACTGTACTATATTACATGGTACTGAGTGAACCGGGCTGTCAGATACACAGACTGCACTACATTACATGGTACTGAATGAACCGGGCTGTCAGATACACAGACTGCACTACATTACATGGTACTGAGTGAACCGGGCTGTCAGATACACAGACTGTACTACATTACATGGTACTGAATGAACCGGGCTGTCAGATACACAGACTGTACTATATTACATGGTACTGAGTGAACCGGGCTGTCAGATACACAGACTGTACTACATTACATGGTACTGAGTGAACCGGGCTGTCAGATACACAGGCTGTACTAAATTACATGGTACTGAATGAACCGGGCTGTCAGATACACAGACTGTACTACATTACATGGTACTGAATGAACCGGGCTGTCAGATACACAGACTGTACTACATTACATGGTACTGAGTGAACCGGGCTGTCAGATACACAGACTGTACTATATTACATGGTACTGAGTGAACCAGGCTGTCAGATACACAGACTGCACTATATTACATGGTACTGAGTGAACCGGGCTGTCAGATACACAGACTGCACTATATTACATGGTACTGAGTGAACCGGGCTGTCAGATACACAGACTGTACTATATTACATGGTACTGAATGAACCGGGCTGTCAGATACACAGACTGTACTACATTACATGGTACTGAATGAACCGGGCTGTCAGATACACAGACTGTACTACATTACATGGTACTGAGTGAACCGGGCTGTCAGATACACAGACTGCACTACATTACATGGTACTGAATGAACCGGGCTGTCAGATACACAGACTGTACTACATTACATGGTACTGAGTGAACCGGGCTGTCAGATACACAGACTGCACTACATTACATGGTACTGAATGAACCGGGCTGTCAGATACACAGACTGTACTATATTACATGGTACTGAGTGAACCGGGCTGTCAGATACACAGACTGTACTACATTACATGGTACTGAGTGAACCGGGCTGTCAGATACACAGACTGCACTACATTACATGGTACTGAGTGAACCGGGCTGTCAGATACACAGACTGCACTACATTACATGGTACTGAGTGAACCGGGCTGTCAGATACACAGACTGTACTACATTACATGGTACTGAGTGAACCGGGCTGTCAGATACACAGACTGTACTACATTACATGGTACTGAATGAACCGGGCTGTCAGATACACAGACTGCACTACATTACATGGTACTGAATGAACCGGGCTGTCAGATACACAGACTGTACTACATTACATGGTACTGAGTGAACCGGGCTGTCAGATACACAGACTGCACTACATTACATGGTACTGAATGAACCGGGCTGTCAGATACACAGACTGCACTACATTACATGGTACTGAGTGAACCGGGCTGTCAGATACACAGACTGCACTACATTACATGGTACTGAGTGAACCGGGCTGTCAGATACACAGACTGTACTACATTACATGGTACTGAGTGAACCGGGCTGTCAGATACACAGACTGTACTATATTACATGGTACTGAGTGAACCGGGCTGTCAGATACACAGACTGTACTATATTACATGGTACTGAATGAACCGGGCTGTCAGATACACAGACTGTACTATATTACATGGTACTGAATGAACCGGGCTGTCAGATACACAGACTGCGCTACATTACATGGTACTGAGTGAACCGGGCTGTCAGATACACAGACTGTACTACATTACACGGTACTGAATGAACCGGGCTGTCAGATACACAGGCTGTACTACATTACATGGTACTGAATGAACCGGGCTGTCAGATACACAGACTGTACTATATTACATGGTACTGAGTGAACCGGGCTGTCAGATACACAGACTGTACTACATTACATGGTACTGAGTGAACCGGGCTGTCAGATACACAGGCTGTACTAAATTACATGGTACTGAATGAACCGGGCTGTCAGATACACAGACTGTACTACATTACATGGTACTGAATGAACCGGGCTGTCAGATACACAGACTGTACTACATTACATGGTACTGAGTGAACCGGGCTGTCAGATACACAGACTGTACTATATTACATGGTACTGAGTGAACCAGGCTGTCAGATACACAGACTGCACTATATTACATGGTACTGAGTGAACCGGGCTGTCAGATACACAGACTGCACTATATTACATGGTACTGAGTGAACCAGGCTGTCAGATACACAGACTGTACTATATTACATGGTACTGAATGAACCGGGCTGTCAGATACACAGACTGTACTACATTACATGGTACTGAATGAACCGGGCTGTCAGATACACAGACTGTACTACATTACATGGTACTGAGTGAACCGGGCTGTCAGATACACAGACTGCACTACATTGCATGGTACTGAATGAACCGGGCTGTCAGATACACAGACTGTACTACATTACATGGTACTGAGTGAACCGGGCTGTCAGATACACAGACTGCACTACATTGCATGGTACTGAATGAACCGGGCTGTCAGATACACAGACTGTACTACATTACATGGTACTGAGTGAACCGGGCTGTCAGATACACAGACTGCACTACATTACATGGTACTTAGTGAACCGGGCTGTCAGATACACAGACTGCGCTACATTACATGGTACTGAGTGAACCGGGCTGTCAGATACACAGACTGCACTACATTACATGGTACTGAGTGAACCGGGCTGTCAGATACACAGGCTGTACTACATTACATGGTACTGAGTGAACCGGGCTGTCAGATACACAGACTGTACTATATTACATGGTACTGAGTGAACCGGGCTGTCAGATACACAGACTGTACTACATTACATGGTACTGAGTGAACCGGGCTGTCAGATACACAGACTGTACTACATTACATGGTACTGAATGAACCGGGCTGTCAGATACACAGACTGTACTATATTACATGGTACTGAATGAACCGGGCTGTCGATACACAGACTGTACTACATTACATGGTACTGAGTGAACCGGGCTGTCAGATACACAGACTGTACTACATTACATGGTACTGAGTGAACCGGGCTGTCAGATACACAGACTGCACTACATTACATGGTACTGAATGAACCGGGCTGTCAGATACACAGACTGTACTATATTACATGGTACTGAATGAACCGGGCTGTCAGATACACAGGCTGTACTACATTACATGGTACTGAATGAACCGGGCTGTCAGATACACAGACTGTACTACATTACACGGTACTGAATGAACCGGGCTGTCAGATACACAGGCTGTACTACATTACATGGTACTGAATGAACCGGGCTGTCAGATACACAGACTGTACTATATTACATGGTACTGAGTGAACCAGGCTGTCAGATACACAGACTGTACTATATTACATGGTACTGAGTGAACCAGGCTGTCAGATACACAGACTGCACTACATTACATGGTACTGAATGAACCGGGCTGTCAGATACACAGACTGTACTATATTACATGGTACTGAGTGAATCAGGCTGTCAGATACACAGACTGCACTACATTACATGGTACTGAATGAACCGGGCTGTCAGATACACAGACTGTACTATATTACATGGTACTGAGTGAACCGGGCTGTCAGATACACAGACTGCACTACATTGCATGGTACTGAATGAACCGGGCTGTCAGATACACAGACTGTACTATATTACATGGTACTGAGTGAACCGGGCTGTCAGATACACAGACTGCACTACATTACATGGTACTGAGTGAACCGGGCTGTCAGATACACAGACTGCACTACATTACATGGTACTGAGTGAACCGGGCTGTCAGATACACAGACTGCACTACATTACATGGTACTGAGTGAACCGGGCTGTCAGATACACAGGCTGTACTATATTACATGGTACTGAGTGAACCAGGCTGTCAGATACACAGACTGCACTACATTACATGGTACTGAATGAACCGGGCTGTCAGATACACAGACTGCACTACATTACATGGTACTGAGTGAACCGGGCTGTCAGATACACAGACTGTACTACATTACATGGTACTGAATGAACCGGGCTGTCAGATACACAGACTGTACTATATTACATGGTACTGAGTGAACCGGGCTGTCAGATACACAGACTGTACTACATTACATGGTACTGAGTGAACCGGGCTGTCAGATACACAGACTGTACTATATTACATGGTACTGAGTGAACCGGGCTGTCAGATACACAGACTGCACTATATTACATGGTACTGAATGAACCGGGCTGTCAGATACACAGACTGTACTACATTACATGGTACTGAGTGAACCGGGCTGTCAGATACACAGACTGCACTATATTACATGGTACTGAATGAACCGGGCTGTCAGATACACAGACTGTACTACATTACATGGTACTGAATGAACCGGGCTGTCAGATACACAGACTGTACTATATTACATGGTACTGAGTGAACCGGGCTGTCAGATACACAGACTGCACTATATTACATGGTACTGAGTGAACCGGGCTGTCAGATACACAGACTGTACTATATTACATGGTACTGAATGAACCGGGCTGTCAGATACACAGACTGTACTACATTACATGGTACTGAATGAACCGGGCTGTCAGATACACAGACTGTACTACATTACATGGTACTGAGTGAACCGGGCTGTCAGATACACAGACTGCACTACATTACATGGTACTGAATGAACCGGGCTGTCAGATACACAGACTGTACTACATTACATGGTACTGAGTGAACCGGGCTGTCAGATACACAGACTGCACTACATTACATGGTACTGAGTGAACCGGGCTGTCAGATACACAGACTGCACTACATTACATGGTACTGAGTGAACCGGGCTGTCAGATACACAGACTGCACTACATTACATGGTACTGAGTGAACCGGGCTGTCAGATACACAGACTGTACTACATTACATGGTACTGAGTGAACCGGGCTGTCAGATACACAGACTGTACTACATTACATGGTACTGAGTGAACCGGGCTGTCAGATACACAGACTGTCTATATTACATGGTACTGAGTGAACCGGGCTGTCAGATACACAGACTGTACTATATTACATGGTACTGAATGAACCGGGCTGTCAGATACACAGACTGTACTATTTACATGGTACTGAATGAACCGGGCTGTCAGATACACAGACTGTACTATATTACATGGTACTGAATGAACCGGGCTGTCAGATACACAGACTGTACTACATTACATGGTACTGAGTGAACCGGGCTGTCAGATACACAGACTGTACTACATTACATGGTACTGAATGAACCGGGCTGTCAGATACACAGACTGTACTATATTACATGGTACTGAATGAACCGGGCTGTCAGATACACAGACTGTACTATATTACATGGTACTGAATGAACCGGGCTGTCAGATACACAGACTGTACTACATTACATGGTACTGAGTGAACCGGGCTGTCAGATACACAGACTGTACTATATTACATGGTACTGAATGAACCGGGCTGTCAGATACACAGACTGTACTAATTACATGGTACTGAATGAACCGGGCTGTCAGATACACAGACTGTACTACATTACATGGTACTGAATGAACCGGGCTGTCAGATACACAGACTGTACTACATTACATGGTACTGAATGAACCGGGCTGTCAGATACACAGACTGTACTACATTACATGGTACTGAGTGAACCGGGCTGTCAGATACACAGACTGTACTACATTACATGGTACTGAGTGAACCGGGCTGTCAGATACACAGACTGTACTACATTACATGGTACTGAATGAACCGGGCTGTCAGATACACAGACTGTACTATATTACATGGTACTGAATGAACCGGGCTGTCAGATACACAGACTGTACTACATTACATGGTACTGAATGAACCGGGCTGTCAGATACACAGACTGTACTACATTACATGGTACTGAGTGAACCGGGCTGTCAGATACACAGACTGTACTACATTACATGGTACTGAGTGAACCGGGCTGTCAGATACACAGACTGTACTATATTACATGGTACTGAGTGAACCGGGCTGTCAGATACACAGACTGTACTACATTACATGGTACTGAATGAACCGGGCTGTCAGATACACAGACTGCACTATATTACATGGTACTGAGTGAACCAGGCTGTCAGATACACAGACTGCACTACATTACATGGTACTGAATGAACCGGGCTGTCAGATACACAGACTGTACTACATTACATGGTACTGAATGAACCGGGCTGTCAGATACACAGACTGCACTATATTACATGGTACTGAATGAACCGGGCTGTCAGATACACAGACTGCACTACATTACATGGTACTGAGTGAACCGGGCTGTCAGATACACAGACTGTACTACATTACATGGTACTGAATGAACCGGGCTGTCAGATACACAGACTGTACTATATTACATGGTACTGAGTGAACCGGGCTGTCAGATACACAGACT
>CM026397.1:1055263-1086066 GCA_014843695.1 Archivesica marissinica
AACAGCGAAATATAACTAAATCTACTAGTCTATAACAGCGAAATATAACTAAATCTACTAGTCTGTAACAGCGAAATATAACTAAATCTACTAGTCTATAACAGCGAAATATAACTAAATCTACTAGTCTGTAACAGCGAAATATAACTAAATCTACTAGCCTGTAACAGCGAAATATAACTAAATCTACTAGTCTGTAACAGCGAAATATAACTAAATCTACTAGTCTATAACAGCGAAATATATCTAAATCTACTAGTCTGTAACAGCGAAATATAACTAAATCTACTAGCCTGTAACAGCGAAATATAACTAAATCTACTAGTCTGTAACAGTGAAATATAACTAAATCTACTAGTCTATAAGAGCGAAATATATCTAAATCTACTAGTCTGTAACAGCGAAATATAACTAAATCTACTAGCCTGTAACAGCGAAATATAACTAAATCTACTAGTCTATAACAGCGAAATATAACTAAATCTACTAGTCTGTAACAGCGAAATATAACTAAATCTACTAGTCTGTAACAGCGAAATATAGCTAAATCTACTAGTCTGTAACAGCGAAATATAACTAAATCTACTAGTCTATAACAGCGAAATATAACTAAATCTACTAGTCTGTAACAGCGAAATATAACTAAATCTACTAGTCTATAACAGCGAAATATAACTAAATCTACTAGTCTGTAACAGCGAAATATAACTAAATCTACTAGTCTATAACAGCGAAATATAACTAAATCTACTAGTCTGTAACAGCGAAATATAACTAAATCTACTAGTCTGTAACAGCGAAATATAACTAAATCTACTAGTCTATAACAGCGAAATATAACTAAATCTACTAGTCTGTAACAGCGAAATATAACTAAATCTACTAGTCTATAACAGCGAAATATAACTAAATCTACTAGTCTGTAACAGCGAAATATAACTAAATCTACTAGTCTATAACAGCGAAATATAACTAAATCTACTAGTCTATAACAGCGAAATATAACTAAATCTACTAGTCTGTAACAGCGAAATATAGCTAAATCTACTAGTCTATAACAGCGAAATATAACTAAATCTACTAGTCTGTAACAGCGAAATATAACTAAATCTACTAGTCTGTAACAGCGAAATATAAGTAAATCTACTAGTCTGTAACAGCGAAATATAACTAAATCTACTAGTCTATAACAGCGAAATATAACTAATTATAATAGTCTGTAACAGCGAAAAATAACAAATTCTTCTTATTAATACTATCCAACTGTGATACTTTCAGATGTAACATAGCCACCTCTCAACCAGTCACACTTCAACCAGCCACATCGCAACTAACCACCGCTACTGAATCAGCCCCCACCTCTCAACCAGTCACACTTCAACCAGCCACATCGCAACTAACCACCGCTACTGAATCAGCCCCCACCTCTCAACCAGTCACACTTCAACCAGCCACATCGCAACTAACCACCGCTACTGAATCAGCCCCCACCTCTCAACCAGTCACACTTCAACCAGCCACATCGCAACTAACCACCGCTACTGAATCAGCCCCCACCTCTCAACCAGTCACACTTCAACCAGCCACATCGCAACTAACCACCGCTACTGAATCAGCCCCCACCTCTCAACCAGTCACACTTCAACCAGTCACATCGCAACTAACCGCCGCTACTGAATCAGCCCCCACCTCTCAACCAATCACACGCACGCACGCACGCACGCACGCACGCACGCACGCACGCACGCACGCACGCACGCACGCACGCACGCACGCACGCACGCACGCACGCACGCACGCACGCACGCACGCACGCACGCACGCACGCACGCACGCACGCACGCACGCACGCACGCACGCACGCACGCACGCACGCACGCACGCACGCACGCACGCACGCACGCACGCACGCACGCACGCACGCACGCACGCACGCACGCACGCACGCACGCACGCACGCACGCACGCACGCACGCACGCACGCACGCACGCACGCACGCACGCACGCACGCACGCACGCACGCACGCACGCACGCACGCACGCACGCACGCACGCACGCACGCACGCACGCACGCACGCACGCACGCACGCACGCACGCACGCACGCACGCACGCACGCACGCACGCACGCACGCACGCACGCACGCACGCACGCACGCACGCACGCACGCGCGGTCTGCTACAAGTAACCACACACACAGTCGAGTCCCAGTCTGCTACAAGTAATCACACACAAACAGTCGAGTCCCAGTCTGCTACAAGTAATCACACACACAGTCGAGTCCCAGTCTGCTACAAGTAATCACACACACAGTCGAGCCACAGTCTGCTACAAGTAATCGCATATACAGTCGAGTCCCAGTCTGCTACAAGTAATCACACATACAGTCGAGTCCCAGCCTGCTACAAGTAATCACATATACAGTCGAGTCCCAGTCTGCTACAAGTAATCACACATACAGTCGAGTCCCAGTCTGCTACAAGTAATCACATATACAGTCGAGTCCCAGTCTGCTACAAGTAATCACACATAAAGTCGAGTCCCAGTCTGCTACAAGTAATCACACACACAGTCGAGCCACAGTCTGCTACACGTAATCACATATACAGTCGAGTCCCATTCTGCTACAAGTAATCACATATACAGTCGAGTCCCAGTCTGCTACAAGTAATCACACATACAGTCGAGTCCCAGTCTGCTACAAGTAATCACACATACAGTCGATTCCCAGTCTGCTACAAGTAATCACTAGGGATGTCAACGAATATGCGAATATTCGAATATTCGCTCGGACATTCAAATATCTGAATATTCGAATATTCGGGAAAAATATTATATTTGCAAAAATGAAATAAACTGTCATAAATCAGATACTTTATTTTCCTTTGAAACCATCATAACACCTTCCAACAAAATAAATCGCTCCAGGATGTGTGAATAAATTATGTTGTGGTTGCATCCATGGGATGTGTTAATAGATACACCATGTACTCGGATAAGTACAGTAGGTGTTAAGGTAGGTATTAATTAATTATGATGTCTGTTTAGACAGAGAATGACATATTACAGACTCTTTGCAACAACATCTACCCACACGTACCTGTATCATACAATTTTAAATAACGTGTGGTTTTATTTGTGAAAACACCCATGAATGTATATCCTATTCAACCACTTTTATTTATACTAATATCTTCTTCTCGAGCTCCAATTTTATATTTCACGTTCTTGAGCTTTCTTTAAATATTCCTTTAAATATTAACCATTTTCCTTTTAACATCCAAAACTATATTGACTCACTATATAATACAATAATTCCTGAAATTCTCTAGCGTATACCTAGAATAGATTGCACGTATATTCATTGTTATATATATTATTCCTAGAATAGATTTCACGTATATTCATTGCTATATATATTATACCTAGAATAGATGTCACGTATATTCATTGCTATATATATTATACCTAGAATATATTGCACGTATATTCATTGTTATATATATTATACCTAGAATAGATTGCACGTATATTCATTGCTATATATATTATACCTAGAATATATTGCACGTATATTCATTGTTATATATATTATACCTAGAATAGATTGCACGTATATTCATTGTTATATATATTATACATAGAATATATTTCACGTATATTCATTGCTATATATATTATACCTAGAATAGATTGCACGTATATTCATTGTTATATATATTATACCTAGAATAGATTGCACGTATATTCATTGTTATATATATTATACATAGAATATATTTCACGTATATTCGTTGTTATATATATATATTATACCTAGAATATATTTCACGTATATTCATTGTTATATATATTATACCTAGAATAGATTGCACGTATATTCATTGTTATATATATTATACCTATAATAGATTTCACGTATATTCATTGTTATATATATTATACCTAGAATAGATTGCACGTATATTCATTGTTATATATATTATACCTAGAATAGATTGCACGTATATTCATTGTTATATATATATTATACCTAGAATAGATTGCACGTATATTCATTGTTATATATATTATACCTAGAATAGAGTTCACGTATATTCATTGTTATATATATTATACCTAGAATAGATTGCACGTATATTCATTGTTATATATATTATACCTAGAATAGATTGCACGTATATTCATTGTTATATATATTATACCTAGAATAGATTTCACGTATATTCATTGTTATATATATTATACCTAGAATAGATTGCACGTATATTCATTGTTATATATATTATACCTAGAATAGATTGCACGTATATTCATTGTTATATATATTATACCTAGAATAGATTGCACGTATATTCATTGTTATATATATTATACCTAGAATAGATTGCACGTATATTCATTGTTATATATATTATACATAGATTAGATTGCACGTATATTCATTGTTATATATATTATACCTAGAATAGATTGCACGTATATTCATTGTTATATATATTATACATATAATAGATTGCACGTATATTCATGTTATGTATATTATACATAGAATAGATTGCACGTATATTTATTGTTATATATATTATACATATAATAGATTGCACGTATATTCATTGTTATATATATTATACCTAGAATAGATTTCACGTATATTCATTGTTATATATATTATACCTAGAATAGATTTCACGTATATTCATTGTTATATATATTATACCTAGCATAGATTTCACGTATATTCATTGTTATATATATTATACATAGAATAGATTGCACGTATATTCATATTATGTATATTATACATAGAATAGATTGCACGTATATTCATTGTTATATATATTATACCTAGAATAGATTGCACGTATATTTTCATTGTTATATATATTATACCTAGAATAGATTGCACGTATATTCATTGTTATATATATTATACATAGAATAGATTGCACGTATATTCATGTTATGTATATTATGCATAGAATAGATTGCACATATATTCATTGTTATATATATTATACCTAGAATAGATTGCACATATATTCATTGTTATATATATTATACCTAGAATAGATTGCACGTATATTCATTGTTATATATATTATACCTAGAATAGATTGCACGTATATTCATGTTATGTATATTATACATAGAATAGATTGCACGTATATTCATTGTTATATATATTATACATAGAATAGATTGCACGTATATTCATGTTATGTATATTATACATAGAATAGATTGCACGTATATTCATGTTATGTATATTATACATAGAATAGATTGCACGTATATTCATTGTTTTATATATATTATACATAGAATAGATTGCACGTATATTCATTGTTATATATATTATACCTAGAATAGATTTCACGTATATTCATTGTTATATATATTATACCTAGAATAGATTGCACGTATATTCATTGTTATATATATTATACATAGAATAGATTGCACGTATATTCATGTTATGTATATTATACATAGAATAGATTGCACGTATATTCATGTTATGTATATTATACCTAGAATAGATTTCACGTATATTCATGTTATATATATTATACCTAGAATAGATTTCACGTATATTCATTGTTATATATATTATACATAGAATAGATTGCACGTATATTCATGTTATATATATTATACCTAGAATATATTTCACGTATATTCATTGTTATATATATTATACCTAGACTATATTTCACGTATATTCATGTTATATATATTATACCTAGAATTGATTTCACGTATATTCATGTTATATATATTATACATAGAATAGATTGCACGTATATTCATGTTATATATATTATACCTAGAATATATTTCACGTATATTCATGTTATATATATTATACCTAGAATAGATTTCACGTATATTCATGTTATGTATATTATTCTCCTGCTTTTTGTATATCAATCAATTGATAGGGAAAAGAACTATGCATGTTTTTTCTTTCGTTCTAGTCCCTTTCAGTATACTGCTGTTAATTTATATGTAAAATGTTACAATAAACAATGTTTAAACCAATGTACAGTGCCCGATAACAATAACTGAATGAGTCGTCGTCATATTTGCATGGCCTTATAGGAAGATGACGTTTACGCATTTTTGATAAGAGTTTGAGTGATTTTGAGTATTTGATAGAATTCTATCAAATATTCGAATATTCGAATACCAAAATCGCTATTCGTTGCCATCCCTAGTAATCACACATACAGTCGAGTCCCAGTCTGCTACAAGTAATCACACACACAGTCGAGTCCCAGTCTGCTACAAGTAATCACACATACAGTCGAGTCCCAGTCTGCTACAAGTAATCACACACACAGTCGAGTCCCAGTCTGCTACAAGTAATCACACACACAGTCGAGTCCCAGTCTGCTACAAGTAATCACACACATGCGATCCAATTCTGTTAACCATGTAAAGTTTAATCCAATTCTCCTAAGCAGGCCAAGTTCGATCCAAGTCTGCTAAGCAGGTGAAATACGTCCCCCCAAAAAAGGTTTTTGAGTCTTGTGCCTGTGGGTAAGAGCATTGAAACACCTCATAACCCCAAGAAATAAACCGAGCCAATTGAAGAAAATTTAATATCTGATCTATTGTTTAATATGTATAACTTAACACAGTGACGTCTGATTATCGGATGAACTAATACATTGTAGTTGCATATCTACAATAGATAAAGAACGACCGTATATATGCATACATGTCCTTAGTATAAACATACATGCGAAAGTGAGATGTAACGTTTATGTGTGCGCGATATAAGCATGATTAATATGCATGTATAACAATGTATATTTGAACACAACCGCTTGTGTTGTTGTTATTTTGAATGCTGTACTAGCGTAGGAAGTAAAGTGACCAAGTAGCAGACGGTAAGACATTTTGTCCGTTATTTGGTTTAAACATATTTATTCATATATTTATTTGCAAAAATGAAATAAACTTATATATTTATTCAACTATATACATTCACAAAACATTACATATCAGGCCCATAGCCAC
Source organism: Archivesica marissinica (assembly GCA_014843695.1). NCBI lineage: Eukaryota > Metazoa > Mollusca > Bivalvia > Venerida > Vesicomyidae > Archivesica > Archivesica marissinica. Next base: position 1,062,295 of record CM026397.1, read on the forward strand.
ACTGAGGTACACCGAGGCAGTTGCCTCGGTTAAAATTTCCAAAGCCAAACAAATAAATGAAAAATTAAATAAATAAATTTTGGCTGTAGAAAATGTTGACTGCTAGAGAGCTGAAAGGTCAGTACATAAAATGATACGTCTAAGCTCATTAATTTAGGAAACGCAGGAAATCGCTTCTATAGGCCTATCCCAACACGGGGGAACATGCCCCCGGACCCCCTAAATTGCCTCGGTTGAAATTTGTATCTGGCTATGGTGCTGCATGTATACGAAATCAGAGTAGTAAGTATATAAGTAAGGATTAAAACGGAAGCAGAGTTTATATAGTTTCTCTTGAAGAGGCAAGTGGAATGTAAATGCCTTGCCTAAAGGCACACTCGTGCCGGTTATTGGCATGTCTTGCCTACAAAAAGTCTGTTGGTGTGTGAGTGGCGGCAAACAACAAGATGGAAATGATTGCTCCTACTGAGCGAGGCGTATGATCGTTCGTAATTTGACTGTTCGCAAATGGCCTTAACTGCTGTTCTTTTACTCTGTTAAAAGAAAGTCACACTGTTCCGACTATGTCGATATCTAACTCTGTAACTGGAAACATTCGTCGACGACATAATATATTTGCACTTAATTTCATTGCATTTCAGAGTGACAGTTCACTACTAGTTAATTTAGTTATCTAGTGATTTAATCAATCATGTTTCTCCGACGTTTCTCTTCGTCTTTACTGGCTGCTCCAGCTACCGCTGACACGCCCAGTCTGTAGGGTTACCAGCTCACGCCAGCACAATCCCTCTGTCGACCGTGCCCCAGCTCATTCTACTCAGTTCTCTGGATGCACATCACTGGGTTATCTTCCCAGGCTCCGTGTTCATGCTTGAAGTGACCCAATTGGCCGCTTGAAACAATATACGTCTTACACTCTAGATGTACCTGGAAGAACTGCCCTGCTGTGTCGACTTCCTAGCCAATTATAAAGTTTTTCTGAACACACGCACGGTTTTTTTCATGCGTTTATCAGCTGATTTAAACCGGCACAGTATATAGAATGTTTAGCATAAGGCCTTGGAGAGTAATTTTACAGATAAAGTGTGTTTATGATAAGATAAATCCAAGGCGCACCATACTAGTCCGATTTATATCAATTAAACGGGAATTTCCCTAATAAGTAATGTAACTATACTATTATGACAATGTACATTCACGGTTAGGTACACGTTATTCCCCATTTAGTATAAATGTACCCACCAAACTGAACAATGGTACGACATAATGTACGTAAATCCATTGACAATGAGGCCCCGACTACACAGTAGTCAATATGGTCATTTTAATTTTGTTACACAGTGGTGTTGATGAAAGTCAATGGTGTTGATGAAAGCCAGTGGCGTTGATGTAAGTCAATGGTGTTGATGGAAGTCAGTTGTGTTGATGAAGGCCAGTGGCGTTGATGGAAGTCAATGGTGTTGATGACAGACAATGGTGTTGATGAAAGTCAGTTGTGTTGATGAAGGCCAGTGGCGTTGATGGAAGTCAATGGTGTTGATGACAGTCAATGGCGTTGATGAAAGTCAGTGGTGTTGATGAAAGTCAGTGGTGTTGATGAAAGTCAGTGGTGTTGATGGAAGTCAATTGCTTTGATGAAAGTCAGTGGTGTTGATGAAAGCCAGTGCTGTTGATGAAAATCAGTGGTGTTGATGAAAGTCAGTGGTGTTGATGAAAGTCAGTGGTGTTGATGAAAGTCAGTGGTGTTGATGAAAGTCAGTTGGTGTTGATGAAAGTCAGTGGTGTTGATGAAAGTCAGTGGTGTTGATGAAAGCCAGTGGTGTTGATGAAAGTCAGTGGTGTTGATGAAAGTCAGTCAGTGGTGTTGGGGAAAGTCAGTGGTGTTGATGAAAGTCAGTAGTGTTGATGGAAGTCAGTTGTGTTGATGAAAGTCAGTGGTATTGATGAAAGTCAGAGGTGTTGATGAAAGTCAGTGGTGTTTGATGAAAGTCAGTGGTGTTTGATGAAAGTCAGTGGTGTTGATGGAAGTCAGTGGTGTTGATGAAAGTCAGTCAGTGGTGTTGATGAAAGTCAGTGGTGTTGAGGAATGTCAGTCAGTGGTGTTGATGGAAGTCAGTGGTGTTGATGAAAGTCAGTCAGGGGTATTGATGAAAGTCAGTCAGTGGTGTTGATGAAAGTAGATGGTGTTGATGAAAGCCAGTGGCGTTGATGGAAGTCAATGGTGTTGATGGAAGTCAGTGGTGTTGATGGAAGTCAATGGTATTGATGAAAGTCAATGGTATTGATGAAAGTCAGTCAGTGGTGTTGATGAAAGTAGATGGTGTTGATGAAAGCCAGTGGCGTTGATGGAAGTCAATGGTGTTGATGGAAGTCAATGGCGTTGATGGAAGTCAATGGCGTTGATAAAAGCCAGTGGTGTTGATGACAGTCAATGGTGTTGATGAAAGTCAGTTGTGTTGATGAAAGTCAGTGGTGTTTATGAAAGTCAGTGGTGTTGATGACAGTCAATGGTGTTGATGAAAGTCAGTTGTGTTGATGAAAGTCAGTGGTGTTGATGAAAGTCAGTGGTGTTGATGAAAGTCAGTGGTGTTGATGGAAGTCAATGGTATTGATGAAAGTCAGTGGTATTGATGAAAGTCAGTCAGTGGTGTTGATGAAAGTAGATGGTGTTGATGAAAGACAGTGGCGTTGATGGAAGTCAATGGTGTTGATGAAAGCCAGTGGTGTTGATGACAGTCAATGGTGTTGATGAAAGTCAGTTGTGTTGATGAAAGTCAGTGGTGTTGATGACAGTCAATGGTGTTGATGAAAGTCAGTTGTGTTGATGAAAGTCAGTGGTGTTGATGAAAGTCAATGGTATTGATGGAAGTCAGTGGTATTGATGAAAGTCAGTGGTATTGATGAAAGTCAGTGGTATTGATGAAAGTCAGTGGTATTGATGAAAGTCAGTCAGTGGTGTTGATGGAAGTCAATGGTATTGATGGAAGTCAGTGGTATTGATGAAAGTCAGTCAGTGGTGTTGATGAAAGTCAATGGTGTTGATGAAAGCCAGTGGTATTGATGAAAGTCAGTGGTATTGATGAAAGTCAGTCAGTGGTGTTGATGAAAGTCAATGGTGTTGATGAAAGCCAGTGGTGTTGATGAAAGTCAGTGGTGTTGATGAAAGCCAGTGGTATTGATGAAAGCCAGTGTTGTTGATGGAAGTCAGTGGTGTTGATGAAAGTCAGTGGTGTTGATGAAAGTCAATGGTGTTGAGGAAAGTCAGTGGCGTTGATGAAAGTCAGTGGTATTGATGAAAGTCAGTAGTATTGATGAAAGTCAGTGGTGTTGATGAAAGTCAATGGTGTTGATGAAAGTCAGTGGTATTGATGAAAGTCAGTGGTGTTGATGAAAGTCAATGGTGTTGATGAAAGTCAGTGGCGTTGATGAAAGTCAGTGGTGTTGATGAAAGTCAGTGGTGTTGATGAAAGTCAATCGTGTTGATGAAAGTCAGTGGTATTGATGAAAGCCAGTGGTGTTGATAAAAGTCAGTGGTGTTGATGACAGTCAGTGGTATTGATGAAAGCCAGTGGTGTTGATGAAAGTCAGTGGTGTTAATGAAAGACAATGGTGTTGATGAAAGTCAGTGGTAAGTCAGTGGTGTTAATGAAAGTCAGTGGTACGTCAGTGGTGTTAATGAGTCAGTGGTGTTGATGACAGTCAGTGGTGTTGCTGAAAGTCAGTGGTAAGTCAGTGGTGTTAATGAGTCAGTGGTGTTGATGAAAGCCAGTGGTGTTGATGAAAGTCAGTGGTGTTGATGAAATTCAGTGGTGTTGATGAAAGTCAGTGGTGTTGATGGAAGTCAGTGGTGTTGATGAAAGTCAGTGGTGTTGATGAAAGTCAGTGGTGTTGATGACAGTCAGTGGTGTTGATGGAAGTCAGTGGTGTTGATGAAAGTCAGTGGTGTTGATGAAAGTCGGTGGTGTTGATGAAAGTCAGAGGTAAGTCAGTGGTGTTAATGAATGTCAGTGGTAAGTCAGTGGTGTTAATGAGTCAGTGGTGTTGATGAAAGTCAGTGGTGTTGGTGAAAGTCAGTGGTGTTGATGAAAGTCAGTGGTGTTGATGACAGTCAGTGGTGTTGATGGAAGTCAGTGGTGTTGATGAAAGTCAGTGGTGTTGATGACAGTCAGTGGTGTTGATGAAAGTCAGTGGTGGTGATGAAAGTCAGTGGTGTTGATGACAGTCAGTGGTATTGATGAAAGTCAGTGATGTTGATGACAGTCAATGGTGTTGATGAAAGTCAGTGGTCTTTGATGAAAGTCAGTGGTGTTGATGAAAGTCAGTGGTGTTGATGAAAGTCAGTTGGTGTTGATGAAAGTCAGTGGTGTTGATGAAAGACAGTGGTGTTGATGAAAGCCAGTGGTGTTGATGAAAGTCAGTGGTGTTGATGAAAGTCAGTCAGTGGTGTTGGGGAAAGTCAGTGGTGTTGATGAAAGTCAGTAGTGTTGATGGAAGTCAGTTGTGTTGATGAAAGTCAGTGGTATTGATGAAAGTCAGAGGTGTTGATGAAAGTCAGTGGTGTTTGATGAAAGTCAGTGGTGTTTGATGAAAGTCAGTCAGTGGTGTTGATGAAAGTAGATGGTGTTGATGAAAGCCAGTGGCGTTGATGGAAGTCAATGGTGTTGATGGAAGTCAGTGGTGTTGATGGAAGTCAATGGTATTGATGAAAGTCAATGGTATTGATGAAAGTCAGTCAGTGGTGTTGATGAAAGTAGATGGTGTTGATGAAAGCCAGTGGCGTTGATGGAAGTCAATGGTGTTGATGGAAGTCAATGGCGTTGATGGAAGTCAATGGCGTTGATAAAAGACAGTGGTGTTGATGACAGTCAATGGTGTTGATGAAAGTCAGTTGTGTTGATGAAAGTCAGTGGTGTTGATGAAAGTCAGTGGTGTTGATTACAGTCAATGGTGTTGATGAAAGTCAGTTGTGTTGATGAAAGTCAGTGGTGTTGATGAAAGTCAGTGGTGTTGATGAAAGTCAGTGGTGTTGATGGAAGTCAATGGTATTGATGAAAGTCAGTGGTATTGATGAAAGTCAGTCAGTGGTGTTGATGAAAGTAGATGGAGTTGATGAAAGACAGTGGCGTTGATGGAAGTCAATGGTGTTGATGAAAGCCAGTGGTGTTGATGACAGTCAATGGTGTTGATGAAAGTCAGTTGTGTTGATGAAAGTCAGTGGTGTTGATGACAGTCAATGGTGTTGATGAAAGTCAGTTGTGTTGATGAAAGTCAGTGGTGTTGATGAAAGTCAATGGTATTGATGGAAGTCAGTGGTATTGATGAAAGTCAGTGGTATTGATGAAAGTCAGTCAGTGGTGTTGATGGAAGTCAATGGTATTGATGGAAGTCAGTGGTATTGATGAAAGTCAGTCAGTGGTGTTGATGAAAGTCAATGGTGTTGATGAAAGCCAGTGGTATTGATGAAAGCCAGTGGTGTTGATGATAGTCAGTGGTATTGATGGAAGTCAGTCAGTGGTGTTGATTAAAGTCAATGGTGTTGATGAAAGTCAGTGGTGTATGATGAAAGTCAGTGGTATTGATGGAAGTCTGTGGTATTGATGAAAGTCAGTCAGTGGTGTTGATGAAAGTCAATGGTGTTGATGAAAGCCAGTGGTATTGATGAAAGCCAGTGGTGTTGATGAAAGTCAGTGGTGTTGATGAAAGCCAGTGGTATTGATGAAAGCCAGTGTTGTTGATGGAAGTCAGTGGTGTTGATGAAAGTCAGTGGTGTTGATGAAAGTCAATGGTGTTGATGAAAGTCAGTGGCGTTGATGAAAGTCAGTGGTATTGATGAAAGTCAGTGGTATTGATGAAAGTCAGTGGTGTTGATGAAAGTCAATGGTGTTGATGAAAGTCAGTGGTATTGATGAAAGTCAGTGGTGTTGATGAAAGTCAATGGTGTTGATGAAAGTCAGTGGCGTTGATGAAAGTCAGTGGTGTTGATGAAAGTCAGTGGTGTTGATGAAAGTCAATTGTGTTGATGAAAGTCAGTGGTATTGATGAAAGCCAGTGGTGTTGATAAAAGTCAGTGGTGTTGATGACAGTCAGTGGTATTGATGAAAGCCAGTGGTGTTGATGACAGTCAGTGGTGTTAATGAAAGTCAATGGTGTTGATGAAAGTCAGTGGTAAGTCAGTGGTGTTAATGAAAGTCAGTGGTACGTCAGTGGTGTTAATGAGTCAGTGGTGTTGATGACAGTAAGTGGTGTTGCTGAAAGTCAGTGGTAAGTCAGTGGTGTTAATGAGTCAGTGGTGTTGATGAAAGCCAGTGGTGTTGATGACAGTCAGTGGTGTTGATGAAAGTCAGTGGTGTTGATGAAAGTCAGTGGTGTTGATGAAAGTCAGTTGGTGTTGATGAAAGTCAGTGGTGTTGATGAAAGTCAGTGGTGTTGATGAAAGCCAGTGGTGTTGATGAAAGTCAGTGGTGTTGATGAAAGTCAGTCAGTGGTGTTGGGGAAAGTCAGTGGTGTTGATGAAAGTCAGTAGTGTTGATGGAAGTCAGTTGTGTTGATGAAAGTCAGTGGTATTGATGAAAGTCAGAGGTGTTGATGAAAGTCAGTGGTGTTTGATGAAAGTCAGTGGTGTTTGATGAAAGTCAGTGGCGTTGATGGAGGTCAGTGGTATTGATGAAAGTCAGTCAGTGGTGTTGATGAAAGTAGATGGTGTTGATGAAAGCCAGTGGCGTTGATGGAAGTCAATGGTGTTGATGGAAGTCAGTGGTGTTGATGGAAGTCAATGGTATTGATGAAAGTCAATGGTATTGATGAAAGTCAGTCAGTGGTGTTGATGAAAGTAGATGGTGTTGATGAAAGCCAGTGGCGTTGATGGAAGTCAATGGTGTTGATGGAAGTCAATGGCGTTGATGGAAGTCAATGGCGTTGATAAAAGCCAGTGGTGTTGATGACAGTCAATGGTGTTGATGAAAGTCAGTTGTGTTGATGAAAGTCAGTGGTATTGATGAAAGTCGGTGGTGTTGATGACAGTCAATGGTGTTGATGAAAGTCAGTTGTGTTGATGAAAGTCAGTGGTGTTGATGAAAGTCAGTGGTGTTGATGAAAGTCAGTGGTGTTGATGGAAGTCAATGGTATTGATGAAAGTCAGTGGTATTGATGAAAGTCAGTCAGTGGTGTTGATGAAAGTAGATGGTGTTGATGAAAGACAGTGGCGTTGATGGAAGTCAATGGTGTTGATGAAAGCCAGTGGTGTTGATGACAGTCAATGGTGTTGATGAAAGTCAATGGTATTGATGAAAGTCAATGGTATTGATGAAAGTCAGTCAGTGGTGTTGATGAAAGTAGATGGTGTTGATGAAAGCCAGTGGCGTTGATGGAAGTCAATGGTGTTGATGGAAGTCAATGGCGTTGATGGAAGTCAATGGCGTTGATAAAAGCCAGTGGTGTTGATGACAGTCAATGGTGTTGATGAAAGTCAGTTGTGTTGATGAAAGTCAGTGGTGTTGATGAAAGTCAGTGGTGTTGATGACAGTCAATGGTGTTGATGAAAGTCAGTTGTGTTGATGAAAGTCAGTGGTGTTGATGAAAGTCAGTGGTGTTGATGAAAGTCAGTGGTGTTGGTGGAAGTCAATGGTATTGATGAAAGTCAGTGGTATTGATGAAAGTCAGTCAGTGGTGTTGATGAAAGTAGATGGTGTTGATGAAAGACAGTGGCGTTGATGGAAGTCAATGGTGTTGATGAAAGCCAGTGGTGTTGATGACAGTCAATGGTGTTGATGAAAGTCAGTTGTGTTGATGAAAGTCAGTGGTGTTGATGACAGTCAATGGTGTTGATGAAAGTCAGTTGTGTTGATGAAAGTCAGTGGTGTTGATGAAAGTCAATGGTATTGATGGAAGTCAGTGGTATTGATGAAAGTCAGTGGTATTGATGAAAGTCAGTCAGTGGTGTTGATGGAAGTCAATGGTATTGATGGAAGTCAGTGGTATTGATGAAAGTCAGTCAGTGGTGTTGATGAAAGTCAATGGTGTTGATGAAAGCCAGTGGTATTGATGAAAGCCAGTGGTGTTGATGAAAGTCAGTGGTATTGATGGAAGTCAGTCAGTGGTGTTGATGAAAGTCAATGGTGTTGATGAAAGTCAGTGGTGTTTGATGAAAGTCAGTGGTGTTGATGGACGTCTGTGGTATTGATGAAAGTCAGTCAGTGGTGTTGATGAAAGTCAATGGTGTTGATAAAGCCAGTGGTATTGATGAAAGCCAGTGGTGTTGATGAAAGTCAGTGGTGTTGATGAAAGCCAGTGGTATTGATGAAAGCCAGTGTTGTTGATGGAAGTCAGTGGTGTTGATGAAAGTCAGTGGTGTTGATGAAAGTCAATGGTGTTGATGAAAGTCAGTGGCGTTGATGAAAGTCAGTGGTATTGATGAAAGTCAGTGGTATTGATGAAAGTCAGTGGTGTTGATGAAAGTCAATGGTGTTGATGAAAGTCAATGGTGTTGATGAAAGTCAGTGGCGTTGATGAAAGTCAGTGGTGTTGATGAAAGTCAGTGGTGTTGATGAAAGTCAATCGTGTTGATGAAAGTCAGTGGTATTGATGAAAGCCAGTGGTGTTGATAAAAGTCAGTGGTGTTGATGACAGTCAGTGGTATTGATGAAAGCCAGTGATGTTGATGAAAGTCAGTGGTGTTAATGAAAGTCAGTGGTAAGTCAGTGGTGTTAATGAAAGTCAGTGGTACGTCAGTGGTGTTAATGAGTCAGTGGTGTTGATGACAGTCAGTGGTGTTGCTGAAAGTCAGTGGTAAGTCAGTGGTGTTAATGAGTCAGTGGTGTTGATGAAAGCCAGTGGTGTTGATGACAGTCAGTGGTGTTGATGAAAGTCAGTGGTGTTGATGAAATTCAGTGGTGTTGATGAAAGTCAGTGGTGTTGATGACAGTCATGGTGTTGATGAAAGTCAGTTGTGTTGATGAAAGTCAGTGGTGATGAAAGTCGGTGGTGTTGATGAAAGTCAATGGTGTTGATGAAAGTCAGTGTGTTTGATGAAGTCAGTGGTGTTGATGAAAGTCAGTGGTGTTGATGAAAGTCAGTGGTGTTGATGGAAGTCAATGGTATTGATGAAAGTCAGTGGATTGATGAAAGTCAGTCAGTGGTGTTGATGAAAGTAGATGGTGTTGATGAAAGACAGTGGCGTTGATGGAAGTCAATGGTGTTGATGAAAGCGTGGTGTTGATGACAGTCAATGGTGTTGATGAAAGTCAGTGGTGTTGATGAAAGTCAGTGGTGTTGATGAAAGTCAATGGTGTTGATGAAAGTCAGTGGTGTTGATGAAAGTCAATGGTGTTGATGAAAGTCAGTGGTCATGGTGTTGATGTAGTGGTGTTGATGAAGTCAATGGTGTTGATGAAAGTCAGTGGTGTTGATGAAAGTCAGTGGTGTTGATGAAAGTCAGTGGTGTTGATGAAAGTCAATGGTGTTGATGAAAGTCAGTGGTGTTGATGAAAGTCAGTGGTGTTGATGAAAGTGTGGTGTTGATGAAAGTCAGTGGTGTTGATGGAAGTCAATGGTATTGATGAAAGTCAGTGGTGTTGATGAAAGTCAGTGGTGTTGATGAAAGTCAGTGGTGTTGATGAAAGTCAATGGTGTTGATGAAAGTCAGTGGTGTTGATGAAAGTCAGTGGTGTTGATGAAAGTCAGTGGTGTTGATGAAGCACAGTGGTGTTGATGAAAGTCAGTGGTGTTGATGAAAGTCAGTGGTGTTGATGAAGTCAGTGGTGTTGATGAAAGTCAATGGTGTTGATGAAAGTGGTGTTGATGAAAGTCAGTGGTGTTGATGAAAGTCAGTGGTATTGATGAAAGTCAGTGTGGTGTTGATGAAGTCAGTCAGTGGTGTTGATGGAAGTCATGGTTTGATGAAGTCAGTGGTATTGATGAAAGTCAGTGGTGTTGATGAAAGTCAATGGTGTTGATGAAAGTCAGTCAGTGGTGTTGATGGAAGCAGTCAGTGGTGTTGATGGAAGTCAGTGGTATTGATGAAAGTCAGTGGTGTTGATGAAAGTCAGTGGTGTTGATGAAAGTCAATGGTGTTGATGAAAGTCGTGTGGTGTTGTGAAGAGTGGTGTTGATGAAGTCAGTGGTATTGATGAAAGTCAGTGGTTTGATGAAAGTCAGTGGTGTTGATGAAAGTCAGTGGTGTTGATGAAAGTCAGTTGTGTTGATGAAAGTCTGGTGTTGATGAAAGTCAGTGGTGTTGATGAAAGTCAGTGGTATTGATGAAAGTCAGTGGTGTTGATGAAAGTCAATGGTGTTGATGAAAGTCAGTGGTGTTGATAAAGTCAGTGGTGTTGTGAAAGTCATGGTGTTGATGAAAGTCAGTGGCGTTGATGAAAGTCAGTGGTGTTGATGAAAGTCAGTGGTGTTGATGAAAGTCAATCGTGTTGATGAAAGTCAGTGGTATTGATGAAAGCCAGTGGTGTTGATAAAAGTCAGTGGTGTTGATGACAGTCAGTGGTATTGATGAAAGCCAGTGATGTTGATGAAAGTCAGTGGTGTTAATGAAAGTCAGTGGTAAGTCAGTGGTGTTAATGAAAGTCAGTGGTACGTCAGTGGTGTTAATGAGTCAGTGGTGTTGATGACAGTCAGTGGTGTTGCTGAAAGTCAATGGTAAGTCAGTGGTGTTAATGAGTCAGTGGTGTTGATGAAAGCCAGTGGTGTTGATGACAGTCAGTGGTGTTGATGAAAGTCAGTGGTGTTGATGAAATTCAGTGGTGTTGATGAAAGTCAGTGGTGTTGATGGAAGTCAGTGGTGTTGATGAAAGTCAGTGGTGTTGATGAAAGTCAGTGGTGTTGATGACAGTCAGTGGTGTTGATGAAAGTCAGTGGTGTTGATGAAAGTCAGTGGTGTTGATGAAAGTCAGAGGTAAGTCAGTGGTGTTAATGAAAGTCAGTGGTAAGTCAGTGGTGTTAATGAGTCAGTGGTGTTGATAAAAGTCAGTGGTGTTGGTGAAAGTCAGTGGTGTTGATGAAAGTCAGTGGTGTTGATGACAGTCAGTGGTGTTGATGGAAGTCAGTGGTGTTGATGAAAGTCAGTGGTGTTGATGACAGTCAGTGGTGTTGATGAAAGTCAGTGGTAAGTCAGTGGTGTTAATGAAAGTCAGTGGTAAGTCAGTGGTGTTAATGAGTCAGTGGTGTTGATGAAAGTCAGTGGTGTTGATGAAAGTCAGTGGTGTTGATGAAAGTCAGTGATGTTGATGACAGTCAATGGTGTTGATGAAAGTCAGTGGTCTTTGATGAAAGTCAGTGGTGTTGATGACAGTCAATGGTGTTGATGAAAGTCAGTGATGTTGATGACAGTCAATGGTGTTGATGAAAGTCAGTGGTCTTTGATGAAAGTCAGTTGTGTTGATGAAAGTCAGTGGTATTGATGAAAGTCAGTGGTATTGATGAAAGTCAGTGGTATTGATGAAAGTCAGTCAGTGGTGTTGATGGAAGTCAATGGTATTGATGGAAGTCAGTGGTATTGATGAAAGTCAGTCAGTGGTGTTGATGAAAGTCAATGGTGTTGATGAAAGCCAGTGGTATTGATGAAAGTCAGTGGTATTGATGAATGTCAGTCAGTGGTGTTGATGAAAGTCAATGGTGTTGATGAAAGCCAGTGGTGTTGATGAAAGTCAGTGGTGTTGATGGAAGTCAGTGGTGTTGATGAAAGTCAGTGGTGTTGATGAAAGTCAATGGTGTTGAGGAAAGTCAGTGGCGTTGATGAAAGTCAGTGGTATTGATGAAAGTCAGTAGTATTGATGAAAGTCAGTGGTGTTGATGAAAGTCAATGGTGTTGATGAAAGTCAGTGGTATTGATGAAAGTCAGTGGTGTTGATGAAAGTCAATGGTGTTGATGAAAGTCAGTGGCGTTGATGAAAGTCAGTGGTGTTGATGAAAGTCAGTGGTGTTGATGAAAGTCAATCGTGTTGATGAAAGTCAGTGGTATTGATGAAAGCCAGTGGTGTTGATAAAAGTCAGTGGTGTTGATGACAGTCAGTGGTATTGATGAAAGCCAGTGATGTTGATGAAAGTCAGTGGTGTTAATGAAAGTCAGTGGTATGTCAGTGGTGTTAATGAAAGTCAGTGGTACGTCAGTGGTGTTAATGAGTCAGTGGTGTTGATGACAGTCAGTGGTGTTGCTGAAAGTCAGTGGTAAGTCAGTGGTGTTAATGAGTCAGTGGTGTTGATGAAAGCCAGTGGTGTTGATGACAGTCAGTGGTGTTGATGAAAGTCAGTTGGTGTTGATGAAAGTCAGTGGTGTTGATGAAAGTCAGTGGTGTTGATGAAAGCCAGTGGTGTTGATGAAAGTCAGTGGTGTTGATGAAAGTCAGTCAGTGGTGTTGGGGAAAGTCAGTGGTGTTGATGAAAGTCAGTAGTGTTGATGGAAGTCAGTTGTGTTGATGAAAGTCAGTGGTATTGATGAAAGTCAGAGGTGTTGATGAAAGTCAGTGGTGTTTGATGAAAGTCAGTGGTGTTTGATGAAAGTCAGTCAGTGGTGTTGATGAAAGTAGATGGTGTTGATGAAAGCCAGTGGCGTTGATGGAAGTCAATGGTGTTGATGGAAGTCAGTGGTGTTGATGGAAGTCAATGGTATTGATGAAAGTCAATGGTATTGATGAAAGTCAGTCAGTGGTGTTGATGAAAGTAGATGGTGTTGATGAAAGCCAGTGGCGTTGATGGAAGTCAATGGTGTTGATGCAAGTCAATGGCGTTGACGGAAGTCAATGGCGTTGATAAAAGACAGTGGTGTTGATGACAGTCAATGGTGTTGATGAAAGTCAGTTGTGTTGATGAAAGTCAGTGGTGTTGATGAAAGTCAGTGGTGTTGATTACAGTCAATGGTGTTGATGAAAGTCAGTTGTGTTGATGAAAGTCAGTGGTGTTGATGAAAGTCAGTGGTGTTGATGAAAGTCAGTGGTGTTGATGGAAGTCAATGGTATTGATGAAAGTCAGTGGTATTGATGAAAGTCAGTCAGTGGTGTTGATGAAAGTAGATGGAGTTGATGAAAGACAGTGGCGTTGATGGAAGTCAATGGTGTTGATGAAAGCCAGTGGTGTTGATGACAGTCAATGGTGTTGATGAAAGTCAGTTGTGTTGATGAAAGTCAGTGGTGTTGATGACAGTCAATGGTGTTGATGAAAGTCAGTTGTGTTGATGAAAGTCAGTGGTGTTGATGAAAGTCAATGGTATTGATGGAAGTCAGTGGTATTGATGAAAGTCAGTGGTATTGATGAAAGTCAGTCAGTGGTGTTGATGGAAGTCAATGGTATTGATGGAAGTCAGTGGTATTGATGAAAGTCAGTCAGTGGTGTTGATGAAAGTCAATGGTGTTGATGAAAGCCAGTGGTATTGATGAAAGCCAGTGGTGTTGATGATAGTCAGTGGTATTGATGGAAGTCAGTCAGTGGTGTTGATTAAAGTCAATGGTGTTGATGAAAGTCAGTGGTGTATGATGAAAGTCAGTGGTATTGATGGAAGTCTGTGGTATTGATGAAAGTCAGTCAGTGGTGTTGATGAAAGTCAATGGTGTTGATGAAAGCCAGTGGTATTGATGAAAGCCAGTGGTGTTGATGAAAGTCAGTGGTGTTGATGAAAGCCAGTGGTATTGATGAAAGCCAGTGTTGTTGATGGAAGTCAGTGGTGTTGATGAAAGTCAGTGGTGTTGATGAAAGTCAATGGTGTTGATGAAAGTCAGTGGCGTTGATGAAAGTCAGTGGTATTGATGAAAGTCAGTGGTATTGATGAAAGTCAGTGGTGTTGATGAAAGTCAATGGTGTTGATGAAAGTCAGTGGTATTGATGAAAGTCAGTGGTGTTGATGAAAGTCAATGGTGTTGATGAAAGTCTGTGGCGTTGATGAAAGTCAATGGTGTTGATGAAAGTCAGTGGTGTTGATGAAAGTCAATTGTGTTGATGAAAGTCAGTGGTATTGATGAAAGCCAGTGGTGTTGATAAAAGTCAGTGGTGTTGATGACAGTCAGTGGTACTGATGAAAGCCAGTGGTGTTGATGAAAGTCAGTGGTGTTAATGAAAGTCAATGGTGTTGATGAAAGTCAGTGGTAAGTCAGTGGTGTTAATGAAAGTCAGTGGTACGTCAGTGGTGTTAATGAGTCAGTGGTGTTGATGACAGTCAGTGGTGTTGCTGAAAGTCAGTGGTAAGTCAGTGGTGTTAATGAGTCAGTGGTGTTGATGAAAGCCAGTGGTGTTGATGACAGTCAGTGGTGTTGATGAAAGTCAGTGGTGTTGATGAAAGTCAGTGGTGTTGATGAAAGTCAGTTGGTGTTGATGAAAGTCAGTGGTGTTGATGAAAGTCAGTGGTGTTGATGAAAGCCAGTGGTGTTGATGAAAGTCAGTGGTGTTGATGAACGTCAGTCAGTGGTGTTGGGAAAAGTCAGTGGTGTTGATGAAAGTCAGTAGTGTTGATGGAAGTCAGTTGTGTTGATGAAAGTCAGTGGTATTGATGAAAGTCAGAGGTGTTGATGAAAGTCAGTGGTGTTTGATGAAAGTCAGTGGTGTTTGATGAAAGTCAGTGGCGTTGATGGAGGTCAGTGGTATTGATGAAAGTCAGTCAGTGGTGTTGATGAAAGTAGATGGTGTTGATGAAAGCCAGTGGCGTTGATGGAAGTCAATGGTGTTGATGGAAGTCAGTGGTGTTGATGGAAGTCAATGGTATTGATGAAAGTCAATGGTATTGATGAAAGTCAGTCAGTGGTGTTGATGAAAGTAGATGGTGTTGATGAAAGCCATTGGCGTTGATGGAAGTCAATGGTGTTGATGGAAGTCAATGGCGTTGATGGAAGTCAATGGCGTTGATAAAAGCCAGTGGTGTTGATGACAGTCAATGGTATTGATGAAAGTCAGTTGTGTTGATGAAAGTCAGTGGTATTGATGAAAGTCGGTGGTGTTGATGACAGTCAATGGTGTTGATGAAAGTCAGTTGTGTTGATGAAAGTCAGTGGTGTTGATGAAAGTCAGTGGTGTTGATGAAAGTCAGTGGTGTTGATGGAAGTCAATGGTATTGATGAAAGTCAGTGGTATTGATGAAAGTCAGTCAGTGGTGTTGATGAAAGTAGATGGTGTTGATGAAAGACAGTGGCGTTGATGGAAGTCAATGGTGTTGATGAAAGCCAGTGGTGTTGATGACAGTCAATGGTGTTGATGAAAGTCAATGGTATTGATGAAAGTCAATGGTATTGATGAAAGTCAGTCAGTGGTGTTGATGAAAGTAGATGGTGTTGATGAAAGCCAGTGGCGTTGATGGAAGTCAATGGTGTTGATGGAAGTCAATGGCGTTGATGGAAGTCAATGGCGTTGATAAAAGCCAGTGGTGTTGATGACAGTCAATGGTGTTGATGAAAGTCAGTTGTGTTGATGAAAGTCAGTGGTGTTGATGAAAGTCAGTGGTGTTGATGACAGTCAATGGTGTTGATGAAAGTCAGTTGTGTTGATGAAAGTCAGTGGTGTTGATGAAAGTCAGTGGTGTTGATGAAAGTCAGTGGTGTTGATGGAAGTCAATGGTATTGATGAAAGTCAGTGGTATTGATGAAAGTCAGTCAGTGGTGTTGATGAAAGTAGATGGTGTTGATGAAAGACAGTGGCGTTGATGGAAGTCAATGGTGTTGATGAAAGCCAGTGGTGTTGATGACAGTCAATGGTGTTGATGAAAGTCAGTTGTGTTGATGAAAGTCAGTGGTGTTGATGAAGTCAATGGTGTTGATGAAAGTCAGTTGTGTTGATGAAAGTCAGTGGTGTTGATGAAAGTCAATGGTATTGATGGAAGTCAGTGGTATTGATGAAAGTCAGTGGTATTGATGAAAGTCAGTCAGTGGTGTTGATGGAAGTCAATGGTATTGATGGAAGTCAGTGGTATTGATGAAAGTCAGTCAGTGGTGTTGATGAAAGTCAATGGTGTTGATGAAAGCCAGTGGTATTGATGAAAGCCAGTGGTGTTGATGAAAGTCAGTGGTATTGATGGAAGTCAGTCAGTGGTGTTGATGAAAGTCAATGGTGTTGATGAAAGTCAGTGGTGTTTGATGAAAGTCAGTGGTGTTGATGGACGTCTGTGGTATTGATGAAAGTCAGTCAGTGGTGTTGATGAAAGTCAATGGTGTTGATAAAGCCAGTGGTATTGATGAAAGCCAGTGGTGTTGATGAAAGTCAGTGGTGTTGATGAAAGCCAGTGGTATTGATGAAAGCCAGTGTTGTTGATGGAAGTCAGTGGTGTTGATGAAAGTCAGTGGTGTTGATGAAAGTCAATGGTGTTGATGAAAGTCAGTGGCGTTGATGAAAGTCAGTGGTATTGATGAAAGTCAGTGGTATTGATGAAAGTCAGTGGTGTTGATGAAAGTCAATGGTGTTGATGAAAGTCAGTGGTATTGATGAAAGTCAGTGGTGTTGATGAAAGTCAATGGTGTTGATGAAAGTCAGTGGCGTTGATGAAAGTCAGTGGTGTTGATGAAAGTCAGTGGTGTTGATGAAAGTCAATCGTGTTGATGAAAGTCAGTGGTATTGATGAAAGCCAGTGGTGTTGATAAAAGTCAGTGGTGTTGGTGAAAGTCAGTGGTGTTGATGAAAGTCAGTGGTGTTGATGACAGTCAGTGGTGTTGATGGAAGTCAGTGGTGTTGATGAAAGTCAGTGGTGTTGATGACAGTCAGTGGTGTTGATGAAAGTCAGTGGTAAGTCAGTGGTGTTAATGAAAGTCAGTGGTAAGTCAGTGGTGTTAATGAGTCAGTGGTGTTGATGAAAGTCAGTGGTGTTGATGAAAGTCAGTGGTGTTGATGAAAGTCAGTGATGTTGATGACAGTCAATGGTGTTGATGACAGTCAGTGGTGTTGATGAAAGTCAGTGGTGTTGATGACATTCAGTGGTGTTGATGAAAGTCAGTGGTGTTGATGGAAGTCAGTGGTGTTGATGAAAGTCAGTGGTGTTGATGAAAGTCAGTGGTGTTGATGACAGTCAGTGGTGTTGATGAAAGTCAGTGGTGTTGATGAAAGTCAGTGGTGTTGATGAAAGTCAGAGGTAAGTCAGTGGTGTTAATGAAAGTCAGTGGTAAGTCAGTGGTGTTAATGAGTCAGTGGTGTTGATAAAAGTCAGTGGTGTTGGTGAAAGTCAGTGGTGTTGATGAAAGTCAGTGGTGTTGATGACAGTCAGTGGTGTTGATGGAAGTCAGTGGTGTTGATGAAAGTCAGTGGTGTTGATGACAGTCAGTGGTGTTGATGAAAGTCAGTGGTAAGTCAGTGGTGTTAATGAAAGTCAGTGGTAAGTCAGTGGTGTTAATGAATCAGTGGTGTTGATGAAAGTCAGTGGTGTTGATGAAAGTCAGTGGTGTTGATGAAAGTCAGTGATGTTGATGACAGTCAATGGTGTTGATGAAAGTCAGTGGTCTTTGATGAAAGTCAGTGGTGTTGATGACAGTCAATGGTGTTGATGAAAGTCAGTGGTTTGATGAAGTCAGTGGTATTGATGAAAGTCAGTGGTATTGATGAAAGTCAGTGGTGTTGATGAAAGTCAATGGTGTTGATGAAAGTCAGGTTTGATGAATCATGGTGTTGATGAAAGTCATGGTGTTGATGAAAGTCAGTGGTGTTGATGAAAGTCAGTGGGTTGATGAAGTCAGTGGTGTTGATGAAAGTCAATGGTGTTGATGAAAGTCAGTGGTGTTGATGAAAGTCGGTGTGTGAAAGTCAGTGGTGTTGATGACAGTCAGTGGTATTGATGAAAGCAGTGTGTTGATGAAAGTCAGTGGTGTTAATGAAAGTCAGTGGTGTTGTGTATGGTGTTGATGCAGTCAGTGGTGTTGATGAAAGTCAATGGTATTGATGAAAGTCAGTGGTGTTGATGAAAGCCAGTGGTGTTGATGACAGTCAATGGTGTTGATGAAAGTCAGTGGTGTTGATGAAAGTCAATGGTGTTGATGAAAGTCAGTGGTGTTGATGACAGTCAATGGTGTTGATGAAAGTCAGTGGTGTTGATGAAAGTCAGTGGTGTTGATGACAGTCAATGGTGTTGATGAAAGTCAGTGGTGTTGATGACAGTCAATGGTGTTGATGAAAGTCAGTGGTAAGTCAGTGGTGTTAATGAGTCAGTGGTATGAAAGTCAGTGGTGTTGATGAAAGTCAATGGTGTTGATGAAAGTCAGTGGTGTTGATGAAAGTCAGTGGTGTTGATGAAAGTCAGTGGTGTTGATGACAGTCAGTGGTGTTGATGGAAGTCAGTGGTGTTGATGAAAGTCAGTGGTGTTGATGAAAGTCAGTGGTGTTGATGAAAGTCAGTGGTAAGTCAGTGGTGTTAATGAAAGTCAGTGGTAAGTCAGTGGTGTTAATGAGTCAGTGGTGTTGATGAAAGTCAGTGGTGTTGATGAAAGTCAGTGGTGTTGATGAAAGTCAGTGATGTTGATGACAGTCAATGGTGTTGATGAAAGTCAGTGGTCTTTGATGAAAGTCAGTGGTGTTGATGACAGTCAATGGTGTTGATGAAAGTCAGTGATGTTGATGACAGTCAATGGTGTTGATGAAAGTCAGTGGTCTTTGATGAAAGTCAGTTGTGTTGATGACAGTCAATGGTGTTGATGAAAGTCAGTGGTGTTGATGACAGTCAATGGTGTTGATGAAAGTCAGTGGTAAGTCAGTGGTGTTAATGAGTCAGTGTTGTTGATGAAAGCCAGTGGTGTTGATGAAAGTCAATGGTGTTGATGAAAGGCAGTGGTGTTGATGAAAGTCAGTGGTGTTTGATGAAAGTCAGTGGTGTTGATGAAAGTCAGTGTTGTTGATGGAAGTCAGTGGTGTTGATGAAAGTCAGTGGTGTTGATGAAAGTCAGTGGTGTTGATGACAGTCAGTGGTGTTGATGGAAGTCAGTGGTGTTGATGAAAGTCAGTGGTGTTGATGAAAGTCAGTGGTGTTGATGAAAGTCAGTGGTATGTCAGTGGTGTTAATGAAAGTCAGTGGTAAGTCAGTGTTAATGAGTCAGTGGTGTTGATGAAAGTCAGTGGTGTTGATGAAAGTCAGTGATGTTGATGACAGTCAATGGTGTTGATGAAAGTCAGTGGTGTTGATGAAAGTCAGTGATGTTGATGACAGTCAATGGTGTTGATTAAAGTCAGTGGTCTTTGATGAAAGTCAGTGGTGTTGATGACATTCAATGGTGTTGATGAAAGTCAGTGATGTTGATGACAGTCAATGGTGTTGATGAAAGTCAGTGGTCTTTGATGAAAGTCAGTGGTGTTGATGACAGTCAATGGTGTTAATGAAAGTCAGTGGTGTTGATGGAAGTCAGTGGTGTTGATGGACGTCAATGGCGTTGATGAAAGTCAATGGTGTTGATGACAGTCAATGGTGTTGATGAAAGTCAATGGTGTTTATGACAGTCAATGGTGTTGAAGACAGTCAATGGTGTTGATGACAGTCAGTGGTGTTGATGAAAGTCAGTGATGTTGATGACAGTCAATGGTGTTGATGAAAGTCAGTGGTCTTTGATGAAAGTCAGTGGTGTTGATGACAGTCAATGGTGTTGATGAAAGTCAGTGATGTTGTTGACAGTCAATGGTGTTGATGAAAGTCAGTGGTCTTTGATGAAAGTCAGTGGTGTTGATGAAAGTCAGTCAGTGGTGTTGATGGAAGTCAATGGTATTGATGGAAGTCAGTGGTATTGATGAAAGTCAGTCAGTGGTGTTGATGAAAGTCAATGGTGTTGATGAAAGCCAGTGGTATTGATGAAAGCCAGTGGTGTTGATGAAAGTCAGTGGTATTGATGAAAGTCAGTCAGTGGTGTTGATGAAAGTCAATGGTGTTGATGAAAGTCAGTGGTGTTTGATGAAAGTCAGTGGTGTTGATGGAAGTATGTGGTATTGATGAAAGTCAGTCTGTGGTGTTGATGAAAGTCAATGGTATTGATGAAAGCCAGTGGTATTGATGAAAGCCAGTGGTGTTGATGACAGTCAATGGTGTTGATGAAAGTCAATGGTGTTGATGACAGTCAATGGCGTTGATGAAAGTCAGTGATGTTGATGACAGTCAATGGTGTTGATGAAAGTCAGTGGTCTTTGTTGAAAGTCAGTTGTGTTGATGACAGTCAATGGTGTTGATGAAAGTCAGTGGTGTTGATGACAGTCAATGGTGTTGATGAAAGTCAGTGGTAAGTCAGTGGTGTTAATGAGTCAGTGTTGTTGATGAAAACCAGTGGTGTTGATGAAAGTCAATGGTGTTGATGAAAGTCAGTGGTGTTGATGAAAGTCAGTGGTGTTTGATGAAAGTCAGTGGTGTTGATGACAGTCAGTGGTGTTGATGGAAGTCAGTGGTGTTGATGAAAGTCAGTGGTGTTGATGAAAGTCAGTGGTGTTGATGAAAGTCAATGGTAAGTCAGTGGTGTTGATGAAAGTCAGTGGTAAGTCAGTGGTGTTAATGAGTCAGTGGTGTTGATGAAAGTCAGTGGTGTTGATGAAAGTCAGTGGTGTTGATGACAGTCAATGGTGTTGATGAAATCAGTGGTAAGTCAGTGGTGTTAATGAGTCAGTGTTGTTGATGAAAGTCAGTGGTGTTGATGAAAGTCAATGGTGTTGATGAAAGTCAGTGGTGTTGATGAAAGTCAGTGGTGTTGATGAAAGTCAGTGGTGTTGATGGAAGTCAGTGGTGTTGATGAAGTCATGGTGTTATGAAAGTCAGTGGTGTTGATGGAAGTCAGTGGTGTTGATGGAAGTCAATGGGTTGATGAAAGTCAATGGTGTTGATGACAGTCAATGGTGTTGATGAAAGTCAATGGTGTTGATGACAGTCAATGGTGTTGAAGACAGTCAATGGTGTTGATGACAGTCAATGGTGTTGATGAAAGTCAGTGGTGTTGATGAAAGTCAGTGGTGTTGATGAAAGTCAGTGGTGTTGATGAAAGTCAATGGTGTTAATGAAAGTCAGTGGTGTTGATGGAAGTCAGTGGTGTTGATGACAGTCAATGGTGTTGATGAGAGTCAATGGTGTTGATGAAAGTCAATGGTGTTGATGACAGTCAATGGTGTTGATGACAGTCAATGGTGTTGATGACAGTCAGTGGTGTTGATGAAAGTCAGTGGTGTTGATGAAAGTCAGTGGTGTTGATGAAAGTCAGTGGTGTTGATGAAAGTCAGTGGTGTTGATGAAAGTCAGTGGTGTTGATGGAAGTCAGTGGTGTTGATGAAAGTCAATGGTGTTGATGAAGTCAATGGTGTTGATGAAAGTCAGTGGTGTTGATGACAGTCAATGGTGTTGATGAAAGTCAGTGGTGTTGATGAAGTCAATGGTGTTGATGAAAGTCAGTGGTGTTGATGAAAGCCAGTGGTGTTGATGAAAGTCAGTGGTGTTGATGAAAGTCAGTGGTGTTGATGAAAGTCAGTGGTGTTGATGAAAGTCAGTGGTGTTGATGAAAGTCAGTGGTATTGATGAAAGTCAGTGGTGTTGATGAAAGTCAATGGTGTTGATGAAAGTCAGTGGTGTTGATGGAAGTCAATGGTGTTGATGAAAGTCAGTGGTGTTGATGAAAGTCAGTGGTGTTGATGAAAGTCAGTGGTGTTGATGAAAGTCAATGGTGTTGATGAAAGTCAGTGGTGTTGATGAAAGTCAATGGTGTTGATGACAGTCAATGGTGTTGATGACAGTTAATGGTGTTGATGACAGTCAATGGTGTTGATGAAAGTCAATGGTATTAATGAAAGTCAGTGGTGTTGATGGAAGTCAGTGGTGTTGATGGAAGTCAGTGGTGTTGATGAAAGTCAATGGTGTTGATGAAAGTCAGTGGTGTTTGATGAAAGTCAGTGGTGTTTGATGAAAGTCAGTGGTGTTTGATGAAAGTCAGTGGTGTTTGATGAAAGTCAGTGGTGTTGATGGAAGTCAGTGGTATTGATGAAAGTCAGTCAGTGGTGTTGATGAAAGTCAATGGTGTTGATGAAAGCCAGTGGTGTTGATGAAAGTCCGTGGTATTGATGAAAGTCAGTCAGTGGTGTTGATGAAAGCCAGTGGTTTTGGTGAAAGTCAATGGTGTTGATGAAAGTCAGTGGTGTTGATGGAAGTCAGTGGTGTTGATGGAAGTCAGTGGTGTTGATGAAAGTCAGTGGTAAGTCAGTGGTGTTAAATGAATGTCAGTGGTAAGTCAGTGGTGTTAATGAAAGTCAATGGTGTTGATGAAAGTCAGTGGTAAGTCAGTGGTGTTAATGAAAGTCAGTCGTAAGTCAGTGGTGTTAATGAATCAGTGGTGTTGATGACAGTCACTGGTGTTGATGAAAGTCAGTGGTGTTGATGAAAGTCAGTGGTGTTGATGAAAGTCAGTGGTGTTAATGAGTCAGTGGTGTTGATGACAGTCAATGGTGTTAATGAGTCAGTGGTGTTGATGAAAGTCAGTGGTGTTAATGAGACAGTGGTGTTGATGAAAGTCAGTGGTGTTAATGAGTCAGTGGTGTTGATGACAGTCAGTGGTGTTAATGAGTCAGTGGTGTTGATGAAAGTCAATGGTGTTGATGAAAGCCAGTGGTGTTGATGGAAGTCAGTGGTGTTGATGGAAGTCAGTGGTGTTGATGGAAGTCAGTGGTGTTGATGAAAGTCAGTGATGTTGATGACAGTCAATGGTGTTGATGAAAGTCAGTGGTCTTTGATGAAAGTCAGTGGTGTTGATGACAGTCAATGGTGTTGATGAAAGTCAGTGATGTTGATGACAGTCAATGGTGTTGATGAAAGTCAGTGGTCTTTGATGAAAGTCAGTGGTGTTGATGACAGTCAATGGTGTTGATGAAAGTCAGTGGTGTTGATGACAGTCAATGGTGTTGATGAAAGTCAGTGGTATTGTGAAAGCCAGTGGTGTTGATGAAAGTCAGTGGTGTTGATGAGTCAGTGGTGTTGATGAAAGTCAGTGGTGTTGATGGAAGTCAGTGGTGTTGATGGAAGTCAATGGTGTTGATGAAAGTCAGTGGTGTTGATGAAAGTCAGTCAGTGGTGTTGATGAAAGTCAGTGGTGTTGATGACAGTCAATGGTGTTGATGAAAGTCAGTCAGTGGT
The DNA here is from genome assembly GCA_014843695.1 of Archivesica marissinica. Lineage (NCBI taxonomy): Eukaryota > Metazoa > Mollusca > Bivalvia > Venerida > Vesicomyidae > Archivesica > Archivesica marissinica. The sequence goes on from CM026397.1 coordinate 1,085,324, forward strand.
GTTGATGAAAGTCAGTGGTGTTGATGACAGTCAATGGTGTTGATGAAAGTCAGTGGTGTTGATGAAAGTCAGTGGTGTTGATGAAAGTCAGTGGTGTTGATGAAAGTCAGTGGTGTTGATGAAAGTCAGTGGTGTTGATGAAAGTCAGTGGCTTTGATGAAAGTCAGTGGTGTTGATGAAAGTCAGTGGTGTTTGATGAAAGTCAGTGGTGTTGATGGAAGTCAGTGGTATTGATGAAAGTCAGTCAGTGGTGTTGATGAAAGTCAATGGTGTTGATGAAAGTCAGTGGTGTTGATGAAAGTCAGTGGTGTTGATGAAAGTCAGTGGTGTTGATGAAAGTCAGTGGTGTTGATGGAAGTCAATGGTATTGATGAAAGTCAGTGGTGTTGATGAAAGTCAATGGTGTTGATGAAAGTCAGTGGTATTGATGAAAGTCAGTGGTGTTGATGAAAGTCAGTGATATTGATGAAAGTCAGTGGTATTGATGAAAGCCAGTGGTGTTGATGAAAGTCAGTGGTATTGATGAAAGTCAATGGTGTTGATGACAGTCAGTGGTGTTAATGAGTCAGTGGTGTTGATGAAAGTCAATGGTGTTGATGAAAGCCAGTGGTGTTGATGAAAGTCAGTGGTGTTGATGGAAGTCAGTGGTGTTGATGGAAGTCAGTGGTGTTGATGAAAGTCAGTGGTGTTGATGACAGTCAATGGTGTTGATGAAAGTCAGTGGTCTTTGATGAAAGTCAGTG